>JAQGAV010000894.1:0-25629 GCA_034691345.1 Phasmarhabditis papillosa | reverse complement strand
GCGGGGGCCCTCCTCCTCACGCTAGGGAGGGGCGTTATTGTGGGGAAATTCGTAGCAGCCATAAATCATAATCCGGCAAGATTTTCAGTCCGGAATTCAAATTTCCCCGGAGTAACGCCCCTTCCATAGCGTGAGGAGCAGGGCCAACAGATAACCGTCTTTCCGTCTTTTTACATCAGTTGAAAATTTTGAAAAAATTTGAAATTTTTCTCAAAAATAGTATATTCTTACTCGCAAAATGACGGGGTCGCAAAATGACGGGGCGCAAAATAATAATAATATTTATTCCAGTATCGCTTATATCATAAGATAGTATCGCAAAATGTTGTCGCGCAAATTACCGGCGCGCAAAATGTCGGCGCGCAAATTACCGGCGCGCAAACTTCGCATCGCCCTGTATCCCACACAAACTACTCTAAACTCTGATTCTGTTTGTTTTTAGATTCAACCGACAGTGCGCTACCCATTGTACCATGTGGTAGGTGCAACACATATGTCTTTCGGTATTCTGGCAATTTTGATAATTCTCAATTTATTCAGACACATTAGTAGGCTTGTACTCCATGTTAACACTAAGGTAAGCTTATTTTATAGATATTTTTCTTTACAAAATAGGTTTCACGATTGGCTTAGTGGTTCAGTAATTTCAAATACTAAATCACCCAGTGAGAAAATCAATCCAACTTAACGGAACTATGTGATCGTGTTCACCAACCGGTACATTACCGGCACTGGAAGGAAACTTTGAAGGCCCTTGAACGGTCGCGCTTTCTATTTTTTAGCAGTTGTACATTTCCAAAATTCCAAAGTTAGCCACAGTTTTTACAAACATAGTTTTAATACAGTTCCTACAAAGGTCTCGAAGATTATGTTTCTATGCACTTTGTTGAAACTTAACTCAAAAACTTCCGCTCTGTTGGATTTTTTCAAGAAGAGGCGTGAAATCGTGCGAGAGAGACAAGATAAAATATACTTTAAATTTTCTTCTCCTAAAATATACTAAGAAATATATCTTAAAATATATGAAGCAAATAAAGTGCAAGGAGTCCTTCTGTGGGGAAACCTATGAGTAGAGGATGAGAAATATAGTAGTCTGTATCCAGAGCTAAGTTATCAGCGCGGCATGCTGCGAAGAGGCGGGGTTATATAAATATGAATGTACTTTTGAAGAAAAAGCTCCTATTCCACCAATATTCAATTCATTTTTATAGCAACACTACTCCAAAGGAAACAGCGTTGTAAACCTAGATCTTAATATAGACTATACAATAAGTTTATTCAGATAATCCTATCATGTTATCTTGTATGCTGTCTATGTTATGCTGTTATTGTCATTTTCCAGCATGTAGGTTTATTTTAGCGGATCGGATTTGATGGATTGGGAGCCACATTCATTTTACTCTAGCAGCGCCTGTCCGCAGGATAACCTTGCGGTTCCTTGAGGCTCTTCTGACAAACTTTCGTAACCCAGCTGGGCAATGAACCAATCTAATCTAGACCCCGCGAATTGGGTCAGAAAAAAGCCCGGCTCGCCCGAGTATGCAAATTTTTAGACGGGGTCCAGCTACCAATTCCCACCTCTGAGTGAAGGTAGATGATAAATTTCCTATCTTTTCAGATTTCTCAATTCTATTATACACTAACAATGATCGAAGATTGTGATATATTTCTAGACTTATATGTTACATTATGGGTTTACAGGGGAATTCTATATTTCATATTCGCGCTTGTCTTTAGTAGCGGATTGATCTGGGTAGGTAATAAACGCTTTTGGGCTTAAATTTCAAGGAGCCGGTTCCGGCTGAGCTGGGGTTGGGAAAGGTCAATTTTGTTAAAAAATTTTAACTACCGAAGATATTGGGTTAGAGTTACGTTGGCCTGAGTGAGATAACCCAAGTTACACAGGATGGCCTTGCAGTTATCATCACTAACTGAATTATTTCAGGTTGAACTTACTTTTTCGTCAATCTTTTGTCAGACTTACGAAAGTTGGAATCACGGTCTAGGAGTAGCACTAGCTGTTATAAGTGTAAGTGGGAGACTATTAATAGTAATGTGAACCGAAAGTGAATTGGATATCCGGTGTTTGTTAATGGCACAACTGTTTTGTTTAACTGGAACTCGTGCAAAAATAATAGTAGATTTCTTCGGCGCAGGGTTTCGGCCATTCATTCCGGAATCTTCTTAGCATAGACGGCTCTTTTCTAAAACTCAGTCTTCGGGAGCACGCAACATGGGATAGGCACGCTGCTGGTTTTCTAAGCCTTCTGCAGCTATGGGGAGTCGAACCCACACTCGGATTCTGAGACCGCTGCACTAATCTAGGTTAAAGCACCCGCTAAATTTCACTAACTAATTAGCTATCTGGGAATCTGGGACTGGTAAACTCAGTTTCGTTAGTATTTATAACAACATTTTAGTGCCTGATTCCCGGAATGCTTGTCGGTTACACCATAAGAGGTATCGATGAAATGACTCCCACAATTGACTATGCAGCCACACAGGTGAGAATCAAAAGTAAAAATGAAGGGACCCGAGCTGGGAATTCAACTTTCCCAAAACGGATCGGTGAACAGCCTAAAAAATGGGCAACGGACCGGCCCATTTCCACTATTGGTCGGGATGGTTAATACCGGATTCGAAGCTATAGCTGCGTCATGGGGTCGGATTCTCATCCAACCATCAGGGCTCTCAAATCCTATAACTAACTTATAGGGCAATAGAAATTATAGCCCTATAAGTTAGTTATAGGATTTGAGAGCCACAAATTGGAGTTCCAGAAACAGAACTGGCAAAAACAGAACCGTCAGATGCAGAACTATTATGAGCCTTCAAAATAAGATTCTCCATGGACAAGGAGAATTTTCTGATTCTGTTTATTTTTAGGGAAGTGGCAGTTTTACCACAACTGTTATGTATTGTTCTATGTTGATACACAATCTAATCGGATTATTGGCTACAATACTTATTTACATGTTCAATACAAAAATGCAAACTTCGTACGTTTTATATACTTCACGTGATTTTCTAAAGTACAAGTTTATCGGATCAGGCTGTGACCCCGATTGGGTCGCAACTACGTTTGGTCTTCAGAAAAGGTTTGGGAAATTTTTGGCGAAAACGCATGCCGGACAATCTGATGGAAACGCTTTCCGGTAAACCGTTCCATTTTCCGGGCAACTTTTGCGTAGTCTGGGTTTATCGAGTGGATATAGTCTCTCTTAAGATCTGGGTTTCCAGCGCGGTATCACAAGCGGGTCGCTGTGTTATAAAAAATGAATGTACTTTAGGAGAAAACGCACTACGTCGACCGATTTTACATTCATTTTTATAACACTGCGCCCCCGCTTGTGATATCGCGCTGAAGACCTAGGTCTTGAGATATAATATAGCTACCCGGACCCTGACCAGATATTCCATTTAAAGGTCCTTCTATTACCCAAAAGTGTTAGGTATTTTACAGAGATTTCAGAAGCCGTTTTCACCTATCATCCCGCTTCCAAGTGCATACGAATCTTGTCTCTCTGGGGATTGTGTATCGAATTCTGGCTGTATCAATTTCGCTCAACATCTTTTATGCAGGTAGTGAAGTTAAACCAAAAAATAGTTGAACTCTAAAACAAGATTGTCAAATTTGGTTATTGATCTTCTGATAAAGGTTAATTCACCATCAGCACGTCTGGTGGTGAACACCTGATCGAAAAACCGGACCTGGCCAGATTCCAAGTTCTTACCCCCACATAACCTAATATTTCACATCCCTATTGTAAAGTGAAACTCTGGACTTCATCTGATGCTACTCTTTTCAGCGGGACAGCTCTTTACCCGATTTGTTTTACAATCACTGTGGGGACCTGTTGATCCGTTATATTTGACTTTAAGAAGATTAACCCTGGTAAGATATTGATAATTAGTATGGATCATAGTTGATTGGTCTATTTACTGACAGTCTGAGAAATAACAGCTTTATCAACCGCTGAAACACTAAAAAGAATATGATCACATCATTAACAATAGTATAAGTCGATGTCAGTAGAAATCAGTAGTGGGATCAACTATTCTCGGACCGCCGCCTAGGCTGGCCCGGCAAATTCCCATCGCTTGTGAAACTTGTTTATAGCGTAACGTAGCCAACTATCCAACTAGATAGTTTCTAGTTCTCAAATGTCACAATCATATGACTACAGTTCATCAGTTTTCTCCATACTTTTGCAAAATGGTTAACAAATTTAAAATGCTAAAATTATTCCTAACATTCTACCGAAATGTCAACTAAAAGTCCACTTTTCAATTAGTTGATTCACAGATATCGTCCATAACAAAAAGAGACTGCAGTGCACCAAACCAGGAAACTCTTATTTAAGGTTTCAAAAATCTTATTTTGTATTATGTCCAGAAAAAGGCAAACACGCAATTGCGGAAGACCAGAAGCCTATGAATACCACCGCGCTCTGAGGTCTTTTGTTTGTATACCATAGATACAAGGAACCCGTATATAAGTATTCCGTGATCTAATCAAATATTTCTTTTAGACGACTCCCATCCAGGCCTTCCTCTGTCCAATGGTAGTGCTACTATATGTAAGGAAACAAAAGGATAAGCGGATGGAAAATGTTAGAAGATTGACTACTGAGTCAATTAGTCAGTATGATACATATCTGAAGAAACAATGGACATGATACTGAAGTTTGTTCAGATTACTACTTTATATTATGAACTAATAAAATTCAAAGTAATATTATGGTACGCAGCAGTTCTTCTCGCCTCGGACAGGGCTCACCATCATTCTGAAGATCCAGAAAATAGTTCAATGAAATGAAAAACTACTGAAAGAGTCTTTTTTTATACACTAGAAAGGGGTGGAGCCCTAGCAAAAACAGATTCAGAACTACAGTCTGCGCCGAGAGTAATAATGGAGTGTCACTTGCGTATTTTTAGGATTTTTAACACCGCACCTGCAGGCAAATGGCGCGCGCGTACTTGCAAAGTACAATATTGAACGGAGAGTAGCTGCCGGATGCTGGCGCGGTTCTCGCAAAAGGGGCTCAGACGAGTGGGATAGGGAACGAAAAAAATCAGATCATATCTTCCAGGGGAATACACTTTCTAGGAAAATGTTTTATGAGAGAGGCAGAAATATACAACTTTTTAAAAGTTTTGAATTAAATGCCTACCCAAAAGACAAATATTTGCCAGACATACTAAAATAAAAGAGTACAAAAGACTACCAAAATTTACGTTATATAAAATAATATTCAATAAACTATATACAATTTATTTCCTTTTTGGAACAGTCATCAATAAAATATTAAAATACAAATTCGAACCAAAAAAGATCAAGGAAATTTATGATTACTGCTCTTTATATTATAGCTGTTCAACTATTAGATAATGTTGATATTCTTCGTATACTTGATTTTTCGTTGCATCTCTGCCATCTTAAGGATTCGGCCGGTTCGGCCCTCCTTTTTATAGTCAGCTTCGAGAGTAAAGAGGTCGTGTAAAGAAATCTATTTGTGCATGAGCCTATTTTGCCAGCAGAACGCGAGCACTCTGCGAAAGTTTACTAGCCACCCTTGCAGGTGCTCGCGCGAACTTTGCCGGACCCTGTCAGGGCGCATTCAGGTTATTCAGTTCCAATTGTTACTACTTCAACAAAAACATTTTATTATAACATTTAAAACAACAACAAAAAAAGTAAATATTGTGCCTTATTCTTCGGGCAGCTTACGCTTCAAAGATTTCCGAGTAATATAATTATTCTTATACTCTACACCATAAAAACACAATTTGTAAGCTTTGTGGTACTTGATTGGACTATCCTTGTGCAACATAACTTTGTTCAAAGACAAAGACATTAAATCATTCTTCAGTTGTTTTAAGACTCTGATGATGATTGGGGATCCTTTCTTGATGTGGTTTTCATCATATTCAAAGCTCAATAGAGCTCCATGAGGGTGCACGGTAAATCGATCAGCGTCCTTGTGGGTGCCATTTTCGTTAGGACTAAAATATATAAAAATATAATTTTTTTAAAGATTTTAGAATGTGAATTTGGATCAAAAATGGAACGTTTTATTTAACTATGTTAAAGCTTACATGTCCCAATACAAAGTGATTGCCTTGCTTGACTCGCTAAGGTTTGATGGATATAAAATTGCGACGGATATGTCGTTGTCGGCTACCTAGAAATATTACTTAGCGGAAGAAAGATAAGTAGTTTCTTTAAATAAACATAATACTGATGATTTTCTCAAAAAATAAATGAGTTGGTAGAATTAACTTCCAAAAAAAAAACGCAATTATACTCACCCGCTTCTTATGGTATATGTAGAAAAGACCAATATTCTTCTCAAAATGATAAAAATAGATTTTCTTCGCTACATGTAAGTCTCCGTATTGAACGAACTTGCCAGCATCAACTGAAACAACAACTTTTTATTATCAACTTTTATTTATTTCTTTTCCATGGATCTGGAACTAATTTCCTAAAAAATACCTTGCTCTTCCATGAGTTGTCTAATATTCTGCGGATCACTGAGTGTTCTGGCCGAAATATCTTTCAGCTTTGCCAAATCGACTTCCCAATATGCTCCTATGAGTATAGGATCAAGGTCATCTTCAGTCAGTGGACGAAATTGAGGTACATCAAGTTCCCTGTTTGGAATGGGCAGACCAGTAATGCGAAAACTGAAGTAGAGCTTCGTTTTATGAATAAAACAGGATTCACTGTCCAGTTTAAGAGAACGTTCTGAAATGAAAATGCTTGTTTATAAGAAGAGTGTTTATTTGAATCATTTAGATCATATGATTAGGGTGGGCAAGCGGTAAGGTATATTTAACGACGATATACCGGTAAAAGGTAATAGGATTACCGATTTACCGTTTATTTTTTAAAAACTTTACCGAATGCCCACCCTATATATGATGAACACCCATCTATCAGAATATAGGCTCACTGTCGGCGCCGAGCCTAGCCTGGCCGAGTGCACCGGTGCGCATCATTTTAGCGAAACGAGACACCCATCTCTACATCAGAATTAATTTTTCCATTTGAACAGCATTTAAAAAAACCACGTTTGCAATAAATGATACAACATACTTACCGCCCAATCTATTTTCTGTCAAATAAGATTCGACATTTTTCTTTGCATTAGCATAAGTTTCTTCGGTTAAATGAAACTGATATTCCTTCAAAGGTGCGTTCTTGTCTTTAGGATTACGCGGCATCATATATACGGTAAAGGGAAATAGGTTGCCGTTTGGTATAAGATATTCTTCTCCGAAACTAACAAGAACCAAGTAATCTGAAAGAATAGAATCAGGCTTCACATTGATAAAATAATGTGGGTTACTTGTTACACAAATCTTTATCGGATAACATTAAATATACAGTTTACTATCGTTGGCCTTTTCGTGTTTTCTATTAACTCCGAAATATCTACCCTGTTTAGCAGATTAAAACAAAGACCATGATTTGTTAAAACTTTATAAAATACTCACCGATACCATCGACGCTAACAAACTTATTCTGCTGAGGCGAAAAACAAATGTAATCGTTTTCATAATTGAACTCGTGTAAACTAAAATGTACATGATTTTATATGGTTTGTATGAAAACCAAGGTTTCCAACATAGTGGGCTGTGGCTGTATTCATCGTCCCCGGAACAGAAAACGCGGGAAGCTTCACTGCCAGGAAGCAGAAGGTTTCCAACATAGTATGTTGTATAACTATGAAATGGAAAATCGGTGAATTCTGAGCCTTTTCTTTAAAAGTTTTAATACAACACCGCCTAACCTCAAGATACCGCGCTGAATACCTCATGCTACAGACTATATTTTTGAAACCTTTCCATCAGGTAGGTTATTTGGTTTGCAAATAGAACAATATATTGTGTTACATACTGAATATACAGCAAAAGCTTTTTCAAATGTATATTTTAATTACTTTTAATGTAAATAAACAAGAAAATACTTACATTGTTTCCTGCAATTCGAGCGTTTGTTGAGCACAGTCTAATTTATATACCAATTGCTTTACATGCCCACTCCATGCATTAATAATCACCAGTTCATCCTCAGCAGAAAAGTAAAAGTTGTCAATTTCTATTTCATCCTAAAAAACTTTTTAATAAACTTTTCTCATTAATAAATGCTCCTAAGATTTGGAATTAGGGATTGAATTCTCCGCCGAGTCCTAGAGTTTAAGATGAACTTTGTAAGACGAACGTATGATTAAGTTATAAAATTGTTAGACTAAATATTAAAATAGACTTTTCTCATAGTTTAGTATTACATAATGCTACGATAAGGACCAATAAAAAATTTCACGAAAAAAATCATACGTAGTCGACTGTTTCAAGGTCTCAAATAGTACCAGGCCGACCCCTCCATGGGAGTTTGTTTCTATTCAAATAACAGGCTAGTGAGGAAAAAAGTGTATCAGTGATCTACTTTAGCTTATATGTGTGTTTACAAAAAAGTTTTATTTCAATATCTAATCTCACCTCTTCGCTATAAATGATTGAAATCTCAAAAGTGACTTTATCCACCAAGTCGATAAAAGTAAATGTGTTTACTTCGCCGATATCCTAAAATATTTGAACAGGCAATGAATAAAACAAATAAAAAGTGATTCGCATACCAATAGAAGGCGAGAGACGGTCTTTTAAGACCATGTTATTTTTTATAAGAAATAATGCCAAAAAATGTCTAAATAGACAACCAGGAATCAGACCTGGGCCAAAGCTGAAAATTTGTAAATCAGGAATTTCTGCGGAACCCCCTTTTGTTAAAATTTCGAAAAAAAAAATTTCCATTCTCGCGCGCGGCCATGTTGACTATCAGTATTCCTATACAAACCTTCGAAATTCACAAAAAAAATTGCGGATCACCCTTATGTGATGATTCAAAAAAGTTTTTTCGGAACCCGCCTTTGTCAAAAATGTGACGTCGACTCACATTAGCCCAGGCCTGCCAGGAATGCTTTTAAAATATTACAGTTTAGTAGTATCCAGTGAAAATCATTTTGAAACAAAAAGTGTTGACTTACTTGAAAATTTATGCATTCACAGCGAGTGCACATTCTTCCAGATGGAGTGTATGTCCAAGGAATATCGTCTTTAGTAACACTGAAAAAGTTGAATATTCTCCTAGATTGTAAAACTATTTTTGAAATTGTCACTAATGTTTTTACTTCCTGCCGAACATGAATTGACTCATAATTTTGCTGCCGAACCCACTACAGAATATGGAAGTTAAAAATGAAAGGTGTTGCTATATAATAGTGAAAAAACTTAGCATACCTAAATTTTCTAAATTATAGGAATAATTACTTACTCAGTGTATTGTCTCTTGGTCTTTCCAATATATTTAATTTCAAGTCCTTCTTCATTTGGAAGGTTCGCATCAGATTTAGTAGCGGTTGTCATTACCCTGGAAGAATGAAAAGTCGAAAAGTAGTAATCATTCAAGAAAAAGTAAACAAAATGTTATCAACAACATCCAGTAAATGATTCGAAAAACCGCTGAACCGTATTCTAAAAGCTAGTTCATTTCCGACGTCACCACCACCGTAAAAGTTGATGAACACTTCTCAGAACTTTCAGTCTTCATTGTTTTTATTCAAACTGAGAGAGTAATAATGGTGTGTTCCATGACTCTGGCTTAGAAAACCATGATGTAGGAAATTGCACGAATAATCACAGAAATACGGGACTCTTTTGATTTTTAGGAACAATCGAAGAAAGCGTAGTCTGATAATCTTCAGTATGGGATGCAAGAGAATTCATTATAAGCTAAAACATGCCAATGCGGACTCCATAGTTTTTCTTGATTCTGGATTCAATCACAATATTGATGGCTTTTCCAACACTCAGTAAAATATCATAGAACAACGATCCAGCAAATAATCTTTAATAAGCAACAAATGCAAAACCATTACAATAAAATGCAATCAAGAGGTATATTCAGAAGTGAGATTAATTAGATAACAACCAGTCGTATTGAAAGAAATAAGTATTGAATAGACACGAATAATAGAATAATACAGGCAACGCAACGTAAAAATTATATCCTAAAAACTAGTTACAAAAGAAGGATTTGGTTTGGAAAATGTATCACAACAAACAGTTAGACAAAATGATACATATTTATATATGATCAATGATAACAATCGAGGAGTAAGAATCTATTTAAAATGGTTCACAAACTAGGAAAAAAATTTGGCTAATTGGGCAGATACCTGCTTGGGAATCGATGGGAGTGTGCCATGAATTAGCATCGAGCGATCGCCACTACGCATATCGAAGAATTTCAGAAGAGACGCCATTGAGGGAAAGCGCTCAGCAACTATGCCAGCTCGAGTCACTGACATACCTGGTACCACCTAAACAACATTTTCTGAGCAATATACAACAAAAGCGGAGGGGCTCTACATTAATTCTAACAGATTAGTATTTGGTTCAAAAAAGTCAATTCCGCCAACGTAAAACTCACTGTAAGCTGTCGAATCCACAACTCTTTGATCGTATGGGGAGTGTCCTTCTTTCCAATAATTTGAAGATCCTCGAATACAATACCAGTCATCTAAAATCATACAAACATTTAATTTAAGAACAAGAATATGGTCTTACCGTTTCCTTTTGGACTTTTTCCAGAAATCGTCTGGTGACAATTTTTAGATAATCGGCAGTCTTCTTAGCATCGTCGGTCATCTGAATTCTGAAGTCATCTCGCAGCATCGTAGTGACAACAGCCTATAAAGAAGAAGAATTCAAGCCTCTGAATTAAATAACGGTACCTGTCTCAGCGCTATTTCGTTCCGCTCTGCGTTTGAACCATGATGGTTCATCTTTGGTCCCTCTATCAGATACACTTTATCTTTGCAGGGCACATCACGTAACCGCTGCTTCTGATCTTCGTAACGATGCTAAACAGTTATGCATACAACAAGTGATAAAAGTACATTGGATAAAATATAGTTACATAGCAAACATGTTATTTGACGTCGAATATCCTAACGAAATTCGTTCCAATTATAATTTGGACTTGTCAGCAGCGATGTGCGGAGCTCCATTTTTCAAAAAGTGCGAAACGCGGCTACGGATTACAAAACTTTTCAAAAATTATGCGGAATGCGGAACTTTCGAAAAAATTGGCGGAACGGATGCGGAACGCGGAATGCGGATTTCCGCACATCGCTGTTTGTCTGTCAAAATACGCTAATTATACAATGCAACGCTATTATTACCTTGGTAATGCTGGAATGCAAATCTGCCCACGTCTTCCGTTCGATTACTTGATCGAGAACAATTTCGGAACCATCGATTTTTCTAGCCACCCATAGATAATCGCCAACACTCAATACACGCAGTTCGTACTAAATAAAAGGATAATGCAATTAACTTAGCAAGTTCCGAACCCTCATTCCCAATTTATCTAGAGCATCCATTATAGCCTTTCCCGCCTTCTTCTTCGCCTGATGTTCTCGATGATCAAGGATAAGTATGACCTAAACTAGAAGCTAGATGGGTACGAAAATTCGAATACCTCAGGCTGCTGATAAGGATGGCAGGTGTCGAAACGGATCTCATTTTCAAAACATAACTGTGAAGTACTTGGAAGTCTTTGTAACGAGGAACCCTTAAAGAAAATCAATAAAGGCGTTCAATTTAATCCAGCCTCACTATTTTAGTCGGTGAAGCCCCGTTTTGATCATTTGTGCTCTGGGACCTCGGTTTCTTAAACGAGTAATTACTTTATGAAAGTGATTGTAAACGTACAGAAGTAAATTTATTCATTGTAGATTCCTTGATCGGTCTCGAGGTCACCGTTACACTGGAGGACGGCTGAACAAACTGAATATCATCATCACTCAATTCGTCAAATGCATGATCCTTCGCGGTAACGGTCAGCTTACCGGACGAAGTTAGGTCAGCCTTAACATTTAATCTATGATTGAAATAAACATATGAACCAACAGCTGGTTTATTGAGTATTTCCGAGTTCCATCGAGAAAGAGGGGCAGTGGAGGGAGACGCAATCAGTGGTTCGGAATTCATCCTCCCTAATCGAATTGTCTGAAATATATGGGCAGATAAATGGGCCGAAGGAGATAGAGAAAAAAGTATTAAACACATACACCACTTCCGATTGTTATTCATTGCCAGATACCACCATAAAAATGTGGCAAAAGAGGCAAAGTTCTCACTACTCGCTTTGTAGTAGTTGTACAAGTAGAATAAAAATGAGGTAAAATATTTGCATGTAGCAAAGAAGGTATATAACTAAACAAATTTGCACAAAGAAGGTATATAACTAAACAAATTTGCAAAATGTAGGTATACCCTAACTGGGTCTGCGAGAATTTTTTAGAACCAAGTCAGGCCAGTAAGTTAGGTATGCATGGAAGTAGCGTAGAAAGAAAACAAAATTGTTAGAAACCCTACTTTTGCCTTTGGTTCATCATCCTTGTCGACAAATTCGTCGTCCGAATCAGTCACTATTGTGACCTTCTGCTTTCTTTTTGTGGCAGCATTCTCCTTTCGAGCATCGGCATTCTTTGCCTTTGCATCACGAGTTTCGTAGATCAGCTTGTCAAAATGGGCTAAAAGATCCAGGATTAAAGGATCTGCACATTGTAAGCCACCCGAATTTAGCCCCTTTACATCCGACATCGATAGTTCACATTGCTGGTTAGAGCAGGCAACATTCCAGGCGGCATCGCAGCGAGATGCAAGGACATCACCGAAGCCTGTAAACTTTTAAATTCAAGAAACATGTAAACTAGTTTTCGTGGACTGCGAGGGGTATTGAGTATATTATGCAAGTCTTGTTAAGAGAAGAAAACATAAACAAACCTTTTATTTGCTTGAGAGCATGTATTCCCTGTACCTGCAGAGGGTATCGCTGCAGGGCATCCATAGCCATGTAGACGCTGCGACTCATATTCAGGTCCTTCTCGTTTTCGTTCAAACGAGTCCTCCAGTGCTTCAGAAATGCTAAATAGAATGTCTTCCGCCTACATTCTATTTTGACTGTGATGCGCTTCTCTGCCATTATGCCTGCAATTTGTTATTGGCATACCGAGCAGATAAAAATTTCAAGAAGAATGGTGAATCACCTCACAGATGCAAACGAGCCACTGGAAGCAGCACAAATGAACAAGCATGATTAAGAACCAGCTTTATTACAAAAGAGAAAACCACAAACATTAATTTCAGATCTATTAGAAACAATATGAAGCATCACTATGACATCCTGAATAATAAATAATTTAAATACACCAACATGAAAACACAATTCTAAAGATCATAAAATATTATCAAAAATATAACAATAATCAAACAGAAAATACAAATGGCATTAGTCGTCATCCTCGTCAAATTCGTCGAAAGTTCGACCATTCTTCGGGATAAACAGATTTGATCCGCCATTACTCATCTGCTTCACGAATTTGGCAAACGCAGAAGTAAGACGCGTGAAAAGTTCATCCAATTCATTATCCGACATACCTTAAAAAACATTTATTTATATTTTGATATATAGGGAGACGTACCGACTCCGCAGGCTACGTTTAGATAACCTCCGTGCTGTTCCGGCGTGTGCGATCCAAAATTAACAAATTCACAACCTTCGATCATGGTAACTTTGCTGGTACTAGTGACGACTCTAAATTAGCAGTTACATCTACTTTTGATTTGAAATGACCAACCTCGCACCAGTGATACCGCGACTAAACAAAATTGATCCAAATAAAGTCTGCTTTTCCAGTGGAATCGAAGATAACGTCATGGCTAAGAAGATAAGTTAGTGAAAAGGGAAAACTGATAATCTTACCTAAACTGATATGATTGTCATCGACATCATATACACATTCTCCTATATCAGCAGCGAAGGCCTTCAGCTTACGTTTCATTTTATGGAAAACCCTGAATTTAAAGAAATATTGTCAAAACTGAACACCGAAATTTACTTCCTCTGCCGTTCAAACGTTTCCATAAATCCTGAGAGCCCTTGGTGAAGCAAGGTAAGTACAAAGTCGCGAGATGGAACACAAGAGGCGCGACCTAAGAAATAGTTCAATAAATTTTAATAGACATAAGTAGCAATATACCAGGGTAAAATTGAGCAATTGGCTGTATTGCGGTCTGTTTGAATACTCCGATGACTGCTCCACCGACTGGTACCTATGGATGAACATGCAATAGAAAGTAAGCTTGAATGCAAACCTGGAAGTTTTTATCCAAGGACTGAACAAATGCATCAATTCGTCCGGCAGCACGTCCTGCATTTAATCGTCGTATACACTCCTCACTTTGAAGTCCATATGCATTATTTACAAGATGAGGAATGGCATGCAACTAGAGAAGTCAACTGACAGGAAGATTTGTGTGTAAACATACCTTACATACGGCTGCAATTGCCTCTAATGAATCAGGAGAGCGAGGAGCAAAACAGGAAGTGGTCGATAGTACACAAAGAACCTAAAATATTCAAGATCGGCGTTTATCGATTGATAGACTAATTACCTCTGAACCACGTTGTTCCAATATTCTATTAACAGCTTGAGTATCTGTGATTAACGAATCGCCTTCCCTAACGGGATCAACAATAATCGGCTCAAAACCTTAAGCATACTAACATTAGGAGATGTCGTTAACCTTATCAACCTGCATGATAGATAGACTTGAAGCAGCTTTTCTGATCTATTCGCAACCAAATTACGTATTTGGCTGTAGGTCGAAGTTTCCGCCACGAGCCCATGCAAAGGGATAATGACATTCCAGTGCAGAGAGGAACGACCAAAGCAGACTTGCATGTAGCAAGACCTTAAAAGTATGTAAAATAATTTCATCGAAAAAGTTGAGCAACCTAGTTCTTGCAAGGCATGCAAAGCAAACTCATTGGCTAGGCAAGCAAGCATGGATGACCCTAACGCCTTCGGTTGAATTTCGCAAAGGTTGCCGCTCCGGCCGATTCCATGCGAGAGGCTAAAACATTTTTATTCACGATGAGCTGCTGGAATAACTCACTTGCAATTCAGTCTCTGAACAAATGAACATACTACTCGCCCTTCACGCTCACCAGCACCAACAGGATTCTGAAAACGCGAAAAATGTATACCCTATGTAAAAAACATACCAAATCCACTCGGTTATTCGAGTCATGGCATGCTAACCATGACAGAAAAAGCTCCAGCGAATGGTCAGACCATCCTTCGTCCGGAATTTTCTTCTGAAAGTGCAAATTTCACCGTGTTCATTCAATGTGTACATTTGATACTCAAATCAACGGGTTTTAATTCCTAAGGCCAATAATGCGCGGTTTACTTAAAACTTACAGTCTCCCATAAAGTATTCAACAGCTTGCTGCTAGATTTCGCTACAATACGCGAATATTCGTTCTCCTTCTTTCCAAATGCAGCCTTCATATCATTATTATCTACAGATAGTGGCAACAAGGCTAGATCCGCATGTGAAGGCAACCGGCTGAAGGGCAAATAATCCATTAGGGTAATAGAAATATAACGCTGCCGAGGAAACGAGTTGCCCACTAATTCAATCCCACACAAAATGAAATAGTGCGTTTTGAGAATCACAAACTCAAATCCAACTTTGAAAGAAGGCTCCACAACTCTAGCAACTCCACTAGATTGTCACAGCGGGATGCCAACACAACTACTTTCAGACGAAAACTACTCAATAGGCGTTTAGAAGAATTGAAAAGTGCAGCTACTTAATACAATTCCGCAACCCTTTGATATAAACTTAGAGGAAACCAATGAGAAAGAAAGGACAAAGTAAATACAAGTTTATTGTGAGACCAGCAAATAACAATCAAAATTATTAACATAACTAACATTCATCGTTGGAGAGGAGCAAGACCAAGACTAGCTCTCAGAGCGTTTGCTTCTTCAATCTCACGTTCCTCGTCGTTATTCTTCTTCTTATCCTTGTCATCCTTACGAGATCTATCCTTTTCCTTATCTAAAAAAACTAAATAGTATTTGGCTATAATGTTTGAACACCTTTTCTTCCTCCTCGGTCTCTGGATCTACTCCTCTCTCTTCTGCTCCGCTCCTTCTCCCTTTCTTTTCCGTGCCTATCTCTGTCTCGTTCACGGTCTTTGTCTTTTCCATGTTTGTCATCTCTATCTTTCGAGCCATGTCTAAATAACAGTTACTGCAACCTTCAATTCCGGCAAACCTTCGGTCTCTGTCCTTTTCGCGTCGTTTCTCCTGAAGATATTCCCTATCGCGCTCTCTTGATCGACTCCGCTCTCTTTTCGAAATCAGACTGGGCTTTTCCTGAAATGCGATGTGTACATTGATGTGGAATGCCGTAAGTCGGCAGTATAAAGACTTGCTCATTTTTACGAATATAGTCAATACCAATCACTAATAAGTGACAAATTAATAATGGTTGACAAAACTTCTTCTTATCCTTGTCATCCTTACGAGATCTATATGACAAATATAAAAGGAACTTTCAGAACGGACGGTACATCCCTACGACAGTAAGTCTAATTTTACATAACGCTTTTAGCGCTATTCTTACTATTCGGCAATTCTAAACTAAAGTAAAATGATTGCTAACAACACATACTAAACGGCTTTTTAAAAACTTCAAAGCGCATTCAGACAGCTACGAGTTGTGGAACCAAAAAAACTACCTTTTTCCTGTCACGGTCATCATCTTCGCTGTCCGAGGCACTAAGGGCGTCGAGGTCGTCGTCAAGTAAACTTTTATAAGGATCCAGCTCATTAAGCTCTTCTAGAGCTATGCGCTTCTAAAAATCAATTTGACAATGATCGCCCTATGTTTGTGAAAAATACCTGTAACCTGGGTAGCTGAATATCACAGTATCGTTCCTGGCGAAGTAAATTATCAATAAATTCATCCATATGGACTAGTTCAAATCTCCCCGCAGTATTCATGAACCGTAATTTTCGATAGTCATTATACAATGGTTCCAGGTACTTGTAAATTTCTATCGAAGGGAATGTCAACCTCAGATACATAGCTCCTAGCGCACGAATATACCTAAACATGAAAACAAATAAGAAAACTATATATTTTCACTAACTTGAACTCTTCTTGGCGAATGAACTCGATTACAATGTCCTTATCCGGCTGAATCTGTAGCATTTTCAAAGATAAACAAAGAAATGGAGTTGGTTTAACGTTTCCGGCATAAATTCCCCCAACGAATCTGAGCTCCATGCCTCTGTCGACAATTAGTTCCGCTGAAAATTCATAATTACTTAAGCAAAGCTACATTCTTACCTGATAAAGCAAAACAATGTTCTTTCCAGTATTTACTATCATAGATTCTTTGTCGAATAATTTTTTCGACGAGAAACTGGGGGTTCGTACCTAAAACCACTAGTTGATAAAGATACAAGTAAGAACAGACCCTTCACAGTGTGAGCATCCTTTGCCGTGCGATTGGCCATCTGCAAACAGCTTTATTGGTTAAGATATGAAAACGGTGAAAAGTAATTTGGCAACGTTTATACATTTCCTCACTCCGTCACAATAATTATTTGGGGAAGAATATTTAATTCCAACAAACTCAAAAGAGACCAAACATGAGAACAACATTACAGCGACAAAATAATAATAATATCAATATACATTTTTAATAAGTCTTCTTCCGTATAATTTCTGGCCTCCAGACGATAGGATGAGATTCTTCTGTCTGCAACGATGTTTAATAAATGATAAATCGTATTGACACTTACAGCCTCTTCGTCTTCTTTGTACATCTTAATGGATTTGTCTGCTTCAGCTGTTATAAGTCGCAGACCAGTTTTATCGTAACACATTGCATATATTCCAGCCTCAGAGTCGATAGATCCTGGCTGGGCCTTCGCTTGTATTCTCTGCATCAAAATATGGAACAGTTATGAATTTTAAAATATACCTGGTAGCAATATCCTGATCGCCAATCCCAGAAACACATACTTCCATTATCGGCTCCAGAGACCATTACTCCATCTTCATTAATAGCCAGTGAATTTACAATCGCATTGTGACCAGCCATATTCTATAGTTTAACATATAAAATGAAACGAAAAAAAATATTACCTGGCAAAACTCTCCTCGGGGTAATTTCCACTGTTTGATGTTGTCAGGAGAAGCTGATGCAAACATCAATAATGTTGGGTGCAGTGCTAACGCACGCACTGATTTCTAAAAAGTAAATATAACATCGTAAATGCTAAGTGGTTAAGTTCACCTTAAAGGGACTTTTTTCATGTTGATTTCAGATGAAAGAGCTAATTTTTCTGATTTTAATGGCGTTTTTCGTTTTTTATTCAGTTTCCTAGTTAACGAGTTATGATTAAATATAATATTGCATTTACATTCATTTTCGCAAATTTTTTAAATTGCATATGTGCAATTTCTCGCGCTGATGACGTCATAAACGCATGTCGCACCAAAAATGGTCATAACTCGGCTAAAACTTAATATTTTTTGAATCTAAAAGGATAGATTTGCTAGTAACCAAAAGTGCTCCCTATTGAAACAAGAAATAAAAATGAATTATATTTGGGACAAAAATTATGGCCAAAAAATGTGTTTTCACGCCGCACCGCTCTTCGAATTGAGAAATTCGCAAATATTCTTTGGGAATCAAATTCAGCAGTACAATTTCATACATAAAAAATGTTTTTTGTATGGAAATGTCAATTTTTTCCATCGAATTGTGAAGAAAATGGATATCGTCGAATTACTGTAGGATAGGCAATAAAGCCCCCGCTATGTCCCTTTAAGCACAACATACCTTGTGATGTGTAAGCGTGCATACAGACTTTCCTGTAGCGATATCCCATAACCTGACCGTTGAATCGTGCGATGCAGTAATTACTTGAGGATTTGTCGCCTGACAAACAACATCGGCAACTGTGTTCGTGTGCCCCGCGAAGCAGTGAACCTGTGCTTTAGTGCGCATATCCCATACCTAAAAAACAAAATAATTTATTAGCATATTTAATCAAGCTTCTTAAAAAATAAGCAACTTACTCTTGCGGTTGAATCACGGGCACATGTGACCAAAACGTCGAGAGTTGGATGCACAGAGAGAGCTTGCACAGCACTTAAATGTCCATGGTAATGCCGGATCACTTTGTTGTACTCGAGATCCCAACATTTGACCTGAATAGAAAGATGTACGAAACCAAAATTTGAAATGAAACCTGTTTGTCTTCTCCACCACTAAACAAAAATGGATGACGAGGTGAAATTTTCACAGCACGAACAGCACTGATGTGTCCAGTGAGTGAGAGGCGAAGTTTTCCCGATGCCAAATCCCAGATCTAAAATATTGCCGTTTTGATCATTACTCAAATGCTGAACCTTAATAATTCGATCAGCTCCACCAGAAGCAAACCATTGATTCTCAGGTTCTACATCCACTGCTCTAACCCATCCCGTATGACCTTAAAAATACAAGTTACAAAAGAAGCATCATAGGTTAAATTTTTGCAGTAATGGTACCCTGAACGACAAGTACAAACAGCTTCATGTGTCCTGTAACTTTGGGCCAATTTACAAGTTGGTAACATCCGCAACTTTCAAGAAATTTTTTTTGACTGCCAATTTCCAACTACGGGAAGCATTCAGACGTACTAACCGGAAATGACTCTGTACAGTTTCCATGGAGCATGCCACTTAGGTTTAACCATCATAGGAGCCCTGGATGGCAATAGCGCTCTGGTTGTGTTATCTTCAGCTCGACTTCCGGACTGACCAATCGGCAAAACTGATAATAGTTGTCTAAAAACCAAATATATCAACAATTGACAAATATATGCACACCCTTGTCCAGCAGCTCTTGCTGGTTTTCCAGTTCCATCTGTAATTGCCAAGGCTCCTTCACCAGGTTGAACAACGTTACCAATACCAGCGACAGGTTGTGATGTTGGTAACTAAATAGCACCAGCATTAATATATGCGGGAAAGATACTTCGGACATAACAAAAAGATAGCTTACCTTCAGCATTTCTTGCTCTTTCTGTCGTCTAGTTTCCTCTACCTGACGGATAACACCGCCAAATTCACAACGCTTCTTTAAGGCCTTCATCGCCTCGGTGCTGAAATACAAACGTAAGATGAATAGAAGTAGGAAAACTACCTTTCATTCGACAACTCCGGAAATTTTCCGTAGTCACTAGCGAAAAGATCGTGAGTTCTCTTCATGGAACGGAACACAAGATTGAGCAGTTGCTTCTGCGCATTGTCCGGCTGAGAAATTGCTATAAGAATGAAGACAATTATATTAACATAATAAAGAAACTGACTCTCTTCAGGTGCTTTTTCAGGAGCTTCATCAATAATTGCAGGCTCCGCAACAGCAGCCATCTGAAATTTGTTGATTAATAATGTAAAACTGAATTAATAAGCAGTATTATATTTACGAAAATTGCAGGTATTGTGAAAATTCGAAAATAAATTCTTTCAAATTCAAATTTTTGGCAACGCTTTAAAGGTCTGATTGGGGGTCGCAACACGACACATAAATTTCCTTTCGACTGTAGGTTAACCCAACCGCTCCGTTGGGTTTGTATCTTTTCTCATTTTACTTTAATTTGATGCTAATTTTTTAAAGTTTGTTATTTCTTTCTTCAGTATTGACATAAAAATATGCATTCTCAGTTCTGCAGCTGTTTTTTTTCGATTCTACTGGGAAATTTATGCTTCAACTGATCCTATTTCTATACGTGTTAAACAGATATTTCCATGTTTCTCTTCTATATATTTATTTCTTCCTTTACTATTTATTCTCTTAATTGATTGCTTTAGGGCTATGTCTCTTGCTGCTAGAACTTTGGGCGTTGCCCGCAGCCAGATTCGACTTGCATCCTTCCAGCAAGTCCCCACCAACGCTGGAAAGGTAGTTCATAATTATCGCCATTTGATACATTGTGTTTCAGGTCGCTCCCACCCTTGATCAATTCGATCCTCTCAATCCCGG
This sequence comes from Phasmarhabditis papillosa, assembly GCA_034691345.1. Classification (NCBI taxonomy): domain Eukaryota; kingdom Metazoa; phylum Nematoda; class Chromadorea; order Rhabditida; family Rhabditidae; genus Pellioditis; species Pellioditis papillosa. The sequence goes on along the minus strand of JAQGAV010000894.1, from coordinate 4,646 downwards.
AGAGTGGCAACTAGGAGTGAGTTTTTTTAGTTTATGATTAAATCGCCGTTATGTTTGAACTTTTTTCGGACAGTAGAGGACTGTAGCTAGCTTCTTCAAGTTATTTTCCATGTGGCCATATGTTGTTGCCATAATTTCCACATTCTTCAATTCTTTCGAAATTGTGATTAGTTATGATAATGTTTTTCTATTAATGAATTGCTGCCACTGTTGTTTTACATCTGTTGTTAAGGCTGCTGGAAAGATTCTTCCCCGCCTCCCCGAAGGAACTCGTGTCGGAAAGCTCATAATGGGCAAATATGGTTTGTATGACCCTGTCCTCAGAAAGAGAGTTAACACCTATGCTGTAAGTTCAGTTATTTTCTTGAATTTTCAAAATTACGTTGTAGCAAGCTCTTCTTGACGGTAAGAAGTCCGAAGAAGCTGGACCATTCGACCGCGGAGTCACTGCTATTGTTAAGACCGTCGGTTAGTCAGGCTATCATCTGCATTTTTTTTCATCATATTTATTATAGGAACTCTCTGTTTCCTTATTGGTTTGTACAACATTGCCACCCTCACCTACGGAAAGCCTCTTCCTCCCTACACCGACCACAAGGCCCCAGGAGCATAAATTATTGATAAATAGATTTTGTACTGTTTAGAAGAAATAAAGCTCGTGACTGTACTTTTAATTCATTATGGGATTGGGTTAATTACTACAAACGATATTTCACCGCGGAGTCAGTCATTGATAAATTTTTGATTTTCGTATGCGAGGTGTGGAAGGAGGCTCGCGTGAAATTGCAGGAGGGGTTGTCGCTAGTCAACCTCTTAGGTTATCGATGGATCGACTCATCCGGCATGCCCTGGATACTGAATAGTTTAGTCTACTCTCCCTAATCTTCGTATTTTGTTCATTCTAGTGCTATGGTTTGTCGAAATCCTATCGATGGCATGTATGTCGTACCTAGTGCCTCTTGCTTATTTGGTAGGATTATCACAACAGAATAGGGGATATGATTTAACTTGCAGAGTGGTTTGGGATCCTCTTTGTCCGCCGTGGTGTGTTCGGTGGCGGAATTTTTCGCTTCAACGTGTTTATCCCCGAAGACTTTCGATCTACGCGAAGTCTTCCGGTTTGTATTGAATTTTAATGTATGTTACTAGCATTTTCAGGCTGTAACATTCAATACGGAAATATTTCATCCAAGTGTTGACCTTAAAAAAAGAAAGCTGGATATGACAAAGTGGGACTGACATCTCGCAATACCTTACACTTTTGTTTAAGGTACTTCCCTGATGGCTGGAAAAGGGATAAGCACCATATTTTGCATGTCCTATTAGTTGTTCAGGTAAATTCACATGCTCTGTTTCAAACATTTATTCTTATTCTCCTCAGAGGATCTTCTTCTCGTTGGATTGTGAAGCTGATTCATGTGCCAACCCGGAAGCCGCCATATTGTGGAAAGAGCATAAGGCCAAGTTTAGGTTTGTGAATCTATCGCAAATATTAAATGTTTCGGATGTTAGATGAATGATTAAGCCAATTGACTTGTTACATGCGCAACGTAAATGTAAACTAATACAGAATTCGGTAGATGAACTATTCCTCTTCGTCTTGATGGATGTTCGTCACTGATTTTTTTTTCAGAGAAATGATTCGTGATCGAGTGAATCAAAGTCGAGCCCAAGTGTATGATGAACCTGCTGAAAAGGACGCCAACGCAATTAGGTAGGCAACGGACTATAAAATAACAGAAAGTAGACGAATGCAAACAATTATAAGCAGGCCGAAGTCAAGGTGAGCCGACCACATTTTTAACAAACTGGCTTCTCGCAGACCATGATTTGTCTAGATATTCGAAAATAATTCAAGCGTTAGAAGGTCAAATACAGCAAAGTAGCCCATTTTCCTTGAATTTTGATCAAAGAGGGGGTTCGCATATAATTTTTAAAATTTCACATTTTGTTGAGGCCTAACTATAACGTTAAGTGACTATTTATATAGCTGTACTCATTGTACGTTCTTCCTCCATTCGTTTTAATATTATTGAAAGGCAGAACGTAGCTCTATGCAGACAATGATTACAGACAATTCCATGTTTCCTTCGATTACCCCATTTTTACAGTAGTTTCGCAAATTTTACAGGCAAGCACATACAAGGTTGTAATAGATGAAAAACTAGATTTCGAACAATCCTAGATAGTAAAAGCGTTGTCATAGTTAACTGGAATCTGTCATACTGTTTTACTCGCAAATACCGAGCTGCCTCTTTTCAAATTCTGAGAAGTAAGTGACTCTTTGACTCCATAGACTAGATACCTACATGAGATGCGGTGCCACCCGCGTCAAGCAGGCAAACAAGCATGAATAAATGATTATTGTGTGCACACGATATCTAAGATTTAGAGCAGTAATGGCGTTCTTTGAATTCACTTTAGAGCTTTCCTTACGTGCCAACAATAGAATTTTCTGTTGTTTTTCAAAATAGACCCCCTTTTTTAAAATAATTGTTGCTGGCTAAGAAGCTATAGCTTCTTAGCCATTGACTTTGTAGACTTTGTGACTTAATCAGTTTATTTACCTATGTAGCGACCGGATATTCATGGATTCATAGTTCAGATTTACCAACTCTTAAACGTTCCTATGCGAATAAGGCGAGGGTTCTGAACCTGAGCAATGTTGTGAAATCAAGGCGAGTTAGGCAACTCTCAATTCACGTAGCAGCTTAATTATCATGATACTACGTAAGCAAGCCATTATCTCCTATATTCTCTCAATCCCTAATGCATTCAAGAGATTTATCTTATATCCAGTAACCAGATATCGTAGATATTTTGACCCAAACTTTTTATACCTTCAATCATTAATCTATGGTATTGGTACTTGATAGAATATAAACCTCTGTGTTTACTATGAATACGACCATAACCTAGGTGGAAATGGTGGATTTATCCCTCTCAAGGGAGATTACGTGTAGTTCACTAAGATTAAGTACACACTGACTGAACGCTGAATCTAGGAGGGAGAGCAGTATATAAAGATGATGTAAAAGACATTTCTAAGCAAAATGTGCAGATTTTACTTATACACATATGTACTACATTTTGAACTACGATCTTCCTACAGCTGAAGAAGATACACCTTCAATTGTGAAGCTAGCTTATCCAACATGTAGTTGAAAATCTTGTCCAACAGTACTCTGGCTTACACTATGACTTCTATAGTATGTATCAAGTGCTAAGTTTACAGCGACGGAATCCAGGGGAGAGGCGGTGATATAGAAAATGAATAAAAATGCTGGATTTTGACTTTTCCAAAAGTCTTTGGATCCATTTCTCTAAAAGTATATTCATTATAACTTAAAACTGCCTCTCCGCAGGCTTCTGCGCTGCGAACCCAGCGCTTGATACTGACTACAGTAAGATCGTAACGAGATTAACATTATATCAATTCCGAAAATCTGAACTCCTAGTCTTGAAGATTCAGTAAGTATTGTGTCTAACTGTGCATAAAGCCAATCTGGAAACTACAAAGCTAATTTCAAGGTTCTCTTTCAAAAGTCACATTTTCCGACACAATTCACTAAGTTTTCAAGACTAGAAAAAAATTCCTAAAAGCTTTTTCTTTACTTCCCAGACAAGCAGGCTGAAAATTGGTCTCGCCACTCAAATACATGTTTTAGGACACATTTAAACATTGAATTTGAGATTTTGAAAGTTTTTTTTTGCATATTAAGGTGTTCTGGGTGTTTTTTAACATTATTTGTATAATTTATCCAACCAACTATTGATAGTTGTCACTTACGCTTCCAGAAAAGTTTCAGGTTCTTTTTTTGCTATTTCGTATGAGAACTTGCAAGACTTGCCAATTCTTGTTTCGAATTAGGCTAGTTTACACCCACTAAGCAGCAATAGTATTATTTTACCAAATAATTCACTGTTACCTGAAAAAGATCATATGTTCCATGTAATAATGTAAACAATCTGTTTATATGTATTGAGTATCAAATGTTTGCAATGAGCTAAGAAATAAAGATCCTGATCAAGTGCCACACAGACTAAGCCGGCAGGCCCGCCCCACCGGCGTAAGTCAAACAATTTCAAGAATGGCCGGCCAGGCCCATTACGGTTTATGGTCCGACCCAGCTTTTTCATATGAGCAATCGCGTTTTTCCATTCAAATTCAGGCAAAACGTCCCTGTTCCGGAAAACGAAGTTATACCCTCCTCACTTTCCAGTAACGTCTTAGTATTCCACAAGTTCAGCTTGTTTTCCAGCAAAATTAGCTTAGAAATTCTTGTTTACCCTCTAGAGAAGGTTATTTCTATACGACCACAGACTTCTTCTATTTTTGGCGCATGTTTATGGAAAAAAGACTTACGTACGTGGAATGGAATAGTATTAAGGTGCAGTAGCATAAAATACCCTCCATTAACTATATTAGAGGACTCTTGATGCTGCTAGGCGACTAGTTGATAAATCGCCTTTTTGCACGGATGTGACGAAAGTTGGCGAATTTAAGCGAGTAGATTAGGCCTGAACTTTAGATGATTAAGTTGTAATTATTATTAGATTTGCATCAGGGCGCGGAGAGAAGGTGAATCGCAGGTTACTGTAGAACTATAGTCTATAGAGCTTGATTTCGCGCGGTATGCTGATCA
>JAQGAV010000893.1:0-25648 GCA_034691345.1 Phasmarhabditis papillosa | reverse complement strand
AACCAAGAACTTGGAAAGAAAGCATTAACAATCAGATAGACATAATCTTGAGAATTGAATAAATATTATTATTATTAAACACATCGGCAATTGTAAAAAATGAACTATGTTTCCAAGGCAGTATTCTGAAGAGCAGCAGAGTTATATATAAGTGCACGAAAAATCGTTGGATACATTTCCCAAAAAATATATAACTTTCTATTTGACACTGTTTCTTTCTCATGATATTGCGCTGATACCTTTCTTTGCACCAAACCACATCATTTCACCTAAATAATGCTTCATATACGAATCCTAATGCACTGATTTGAAACATTCCACTTTCAGACTGCCGCTCCTTGTGTTTTTAACTTCTTCCCAATTATATTTCTATATGTATTACCCTACTTCAGTATTCAGATAACCATATTTAAAGACATCACACCAATGTTGTTACCAATAGCTCAAATTATTGATCCTCTGCTGATTTTCGTATTCATTCCCAACTATTATAAGTGTGTTCTTGAGGTTTTGAACTTTATCTTTTATAATGCGTTTAATTGTATTGCGAAAGATTCGTCAGTTGTAATTGATATTGAAAGAACTTCTATGTAGATAAACGAGTTTACAGGTGAAAACCAATATTTCAAATCAAATTGAAAAGCATCAAAGTTTTCTGTTGCCGAATAGTGATGCACATCTTATGAGGCTAATTATAGTATAATTTAATAATCGTTTCTAATTTGTGAAAATTCACAGATAAACAAGAGAAATATTTTAAGTTTCATTGAAATAGATTATTACCTTCTTATTTTCTTGTTTAAAAAGAGATTCTTGTTTTGTTAAAGAAATATACATAGTCGGCGGACTAATCGCTTGCAAGGGGTTACCGCACGATGAGTAAATCTACTAGAGCAATTAGAGCCAATATATGCTCTAACTTGAATTTATTAGACCTTTAGCTGCAAGCGATTAGACCGCCGACTATACTTAAGCATCCTTATTGTTCGTCTTACAATTAGTTTGAGGAAATTGCTTCGCGAAAACTTTGTTTCTCTTTTTTCAGAATTCAATTGTCAATAAAAACTTTAATGCATTATTTTTCTGTTTCTAAAACTCCCCCCAATACTAAGAAATTATTCCCTGATTCCAATATACTTTTAAGACTTACAATACTTTTTTCTGCTAATAGATCATTCTCGGCGGACAAAAAAATATTAAGCAAAAAAAAGCCAGGTGTGAGAATTTTTCGGCTGGCCCGTGCCTTGGCCGGGTTTTCAACAGATCGGCCCGGGCTGAGCGGGACCGAAAAATCTGACCACGGGCCGGCCCCAAATCAATTTTTACCTTCAAAATGGGGTATTTCACGGGCCAGCCGGGGCAAGCCAGATATATGTGTTATTTCTATGTTACAATAGTTACAGCTGCCTGGTTTATAGACTTCAGTTCATTTTGATTAGTAAGCTGTCACTTTTTGTACTTTGTCATTTGTACTTATTATTATTAAGTTAATCATTGAACAAGACGTTGAGTACTTGCTATGTGATATTTCGACGAATAGCATTGCCTATAAACCTTCAATAGCAGCTGAAAATAGTAGGAAATATGCTTTTTCGTGATACTGGAGAATAAAAGATTCAATTTTTGCTATTTTATAAGATTATGCCTTACGTAACTTCTGTCCTTACATATTATGAATACAGTATATTTAAATGTTTAAACTTTTTTCAATTTTATTATATTCTATCTAGAAAGATATACACAGATTGACTGTATTATTTAAGTTCCCTAATCAAGCTTTATGGTGTTCTGGGTGGTCAAACGGAACTGATATATCCTTCCGTTGACTAGCATAATTCTAAAATCTTCAGGTGTATCTTACAAAAAACGCAAAAATTCATTTTCGTGAATAGCTTGTGAACCACCAGTAGCTAGCTAATGATTTATTTTAAGTAAGTATGTAATATTTAATGTTTGCTTGTCCATTTATCATTATTTAACTTATCTATTCCAACTTTAAAATAAGTGATTTGTTTAATTTCTGGCATCAGCTGAACACCATGGATATGGTTCACACCAGCCAACTGGTTGGAAGTGCAGTTGCGATTGTTTTGAACTCGATACTGCTGATTATTATTGTCACCAAGTAAGTTGTATTATAAAGATATATGATACATATATAGTCAGCGCCGAGAGTAATAATGGAGTGTCCATTGCGTATTTATTGGATTTTAAACAACGCACCTGCAGGCAAATTACACGCGCGTATATTGAACGGAGAGTAGCCGCCAGATGATGGCGCGGTGCTCGGAAAAGGGGTTTAGACGAGCATTGAATTCTTTGCACTCCATGATTACTCTTGGAGCTGGCTTTAATTATTTGAACTTAGCCCTAATCTTTTTTACAAGCGCTGGCCTAGAAACACTCAAACACTTCAACATTTTAGAAGAAAACGAATACGTTCCTGTAAGCAGAGTTTTGCTTACTCCTACTACAAAGAATCCGTATTAATCATTTCAGATCAGGAAAACATATAGGCACCTATAAATACTTATTATTATCCTACACAATTGTTCAGTTGTTTTCTTCATTATTTATAAATTTGGGCCTACAAGTAAGTGTTTCTGGTTGGTTATTAAAGTTTTATTTATTCAACTTCAATAATAAGAAATCTGTGTGAGCTAATTAATTTTGGATAAAAGTATATTTCAACCTTATATTGGACATTTCCAATGTTCTTATTTAAAATTTGTATTTCGCTTGAAATTCAAATCATATTTTCATCAACCTACAAAAGCGTATTTACGGATACGTTTTCCATTAGTAAATTTCCAATATCGTAACTTTACTAGATAAATAACGTATTCTAACAAAGAATAAAAATACCAAAAAACATTTATATTTTAATGATGTGCGTGACTTCAGGGATACCTAGTTACTGAATACGGTGTACTACTTTATGCCACTGCGGAATACTTCCCAAGATATATACAGACTTTCATTATCTTTGGTTTTACCGTTTGTCTTTTACTATTGAGTTTTGTGCTTGGATTATCATATCTCTATAGATATTTCATATTTTGCAGGTAACGTTTTCCTTATTATGTTGGTTTCTTCCTTCATTTAAAAAACCTTTCGATCATCTTCAGAAAAGTTTCAAGCATCAAGAAGCAAAATACTTTGTCGCTTGCATAATACAAGTGTTGCTATAAATTTGATTAAGTTTTTCATTGAACTTTATTTTGTTTAAAGTTCATTGTTTCAACGTCATTTCTTACAGACCTGAAAAGCTCAAATGGCTAGAAGAGCCAAAACGGGTTGGAGTCATATTACTGATTGTATGTTTAACCACCATTGAGTATGAATGGTTTCTGGTTTACCATTTTCACCCTTCTGAAGAACTTGATGGGATGTTTCCAATCCCGGGAAAGAATATGACTAGTATAGGTTATATGGCTATGCCAATAACGGTAGGTTATGCCGTTATTTGGTTTTTAATATAATAAGACTGTAATGAACCCAACATTACCAGTAGTAAGAAATTTACAACAAGAATGGAATTATTTTGATCAGATCGGCTTGCATCAAATAAGACGCAAGAAAATTGTTAAGTATGAATATTATCTACGATTGTTAATCAAGTTCTTACTTTCAAGTTTTCATGTTTTCAAGTACTTGACATTTCATGTTTTTTAAAGTTCAATTTAACAAATCTATTATTTCATTAATTTAAGTTTTCCGGAATATGACATTACTCAAGTTGGCTAAAGTTTAAGTAGTGCAATTATGGCGAAAAACCATGCTCAATTATATGTTTTGCAGAACAAATCTGGCATGCTGCAGATTCCAACAATAATTGCCGTTATAACTTGGGCTGGTACAATTATCTTGTGTGTTATTGGTGTTGTTTATGTAACTGCAAAGATGATATATACATTTCGAGAAACTATAAGAATAACGACTATGTCAAAACATTTATTAAAAGTACAGAGAAGGCTCTTTATGCTGTTAATTCTACAAGTGAGTAACAGGAACAGATTAATAGTTTGAGACTATACGCTATTTTAACAGCCCATGAAACATTGACTATTGAGAAAAATATGAAAGTACCCCTTTCCACTCTTATGAGCCCTGGTTTATGCGGTGCCATAATAGGAAGAGCTCTGATTCCCAGAAACTCACGTGAAACAGTCTTCTGCAAAACTACCGCATTGCTGGGAAAAGACCGGCCGGGCCGTCCCGTGAAATTCCCAGCCCCGCACTACCGTAACGTTACAATTCATCACTCCTAAAATTGAGTTTTACTTCCAGTTCTTCTGGAAACTCAGTCAGAAGGTACTGGATAATGATACTCTTAACCCTTGTGATACTATGTTCTAATGTAAAGAAGCATAGTTTCTAATTAAAGAAGTATATCATGTAAAAATAACACGGTTCAAAGGCTTTACAAGTTGTGTTCGTTTTAATTAAATTATGTAGTAAAAATCATCATGCAAAGCTGGTTAGATGGTTATTAGCTGTTTATCCAACCGGACCGGCCCGGCCCGCCCCGGTCTGACCTCCAAAATATCAGGCCTGGCCTGTCACCAGCTCTGTCATCACGTATTATAACAATGTTCAGACTGCCGTCCCATCGTTCTTCAATTTTGTACCAATTGTGATCCTTTACCTACTACCCTATTCTGGAGTGCAACTACCACTGCTTCGTGATGTAACCCCAATGCTAATTCCCATAGCTCAAGTATTCGATCCATTGTTAATTATATTCTTTATTCCTGACTATTACAACGTTATTTTACAATTAATTAATCTAGTGTTATGCAAGAAAGTTAAATTCTCAATAAAAGTAACAACAACTACTGCAATGGATAGAACAGCTACTTATATTTGATAAAAACTTGTTTGTTCTACAAATTAGCAAATTATTAGCAAATTACAGATGGTGTGTATTGAAGTAATATTATATATGATTGTTATATGTTATTATGAAACATAAGCTTCTTGCAGTGATAATTTGCTACACGTTTTACGAAGAATAAGCTAGACTATACCTTTCAATAAATAAAATGGTACAGCTAACAGTTAGATATTTAGAAGTACAAAAGTTATTATATGTTCAAAGCTCTGTCAGAGATTTCTTCGGCAAGTGGTTTCGGCCATTCACTTTTGAATCCTCTTATTGTAAGCGGGTGCAGGCTTTTTTTAATATTGAGGTTTCTGTTAACGAAATATAGAAAATCTACTGGTTTCATGGGCTTGAATATATGGAAAGTCTAAATTACATGCCACTGGCAGCTGCTATAACTACTTGGAATGTTTTATATGGTATTATATTATGTATTGTACTGCTACATGTATATTCATACATGGACAAATAGTGTAACCCTAGATAGGCCGTATATATTTTTACAACAAAACAATTACAGGTTATAACCAGGATATAACTTTAACATACGTCATAGGAACCCACATCTGTGGCGGCGATCACCAATATTCTCGTCACGGGAACGGGAACGAAAAGCCATCCGGCGGGAACGTTCCCGACAAAACGGTATCATATCAACATTCCCGTCTGTTCCCGTGCATTCAAAATTCTCTTCCCGGGAAAGATTTTTGTTCCCGTGGGTTAGTAGCGGGAATGAAAACCGTTTCCTCCGGGAATATGCGTTCCCTTTCCCGTTTGGGAACGTTGGTAAATACGGACACTGGTGAAATTGATGGGTGTAACTTTAGTATTATACCTTACTCACTCAGATGTTATTCTGGGAAGTACCATAACATAATTTTATTAACAATTACATGGAAACAAGAAGGTGCTAAACCTGTAATTGCTCTTTCTCTAACATCTCCTAAATTCAAATGTTTTATCTGCTTCGAACAATAATTACCTACTATTCTTGATAATTGCGAAAAATGAATAAACTCAGCTAAGCATAGTTTATTCAGAAGAATACTGAGAACTGCCTTGGTGTTTCCTAAAAAAATTAAATAATTTAGATTTTAAAGATTGTTTACAACTTCGAATGCAGCTAACATATTATTAGTGTAACAGGTGATTTTTCTCAGGTAACTTCAAAACGAGAAAGAAATAGACTTTTCAAAACGTTATTACTTCATACGCGTGGTTTTTGAATCTGAAGAAACAGGCAATACCATATTTTGGAAAGAAGAATATATGTACTTTTCATGTCTCTCTTGCCTCAATTTTATTTGTATAAAAAGAAAGCAACTTGAATACTAATTAAATTAACTTAATAAGTCCTACATCGGAAAGAATAACGGAGTCTTAACTTATGGTCAGGGCTCGACATGGGCCGGCCCATAGATTTCGGAAAGTCGGGCCGGGCCAGTATTTGTCTTTGCGGGCCGGGCCGTCCCGGGCCGTACTTTCCTCAATAAAAGTTATTTTGGCTAGTTTTGAAAGTTTAAAATAAAAACGAACAAAGTTGATTAATAAAAGTTGTTCAGTTTGAAATTCTCTATCCAAATCTATAAAAAACATAATTATTCCTTGTTATTTGCTGTAATAAGTTGTCAAAAAATGTCATTTTCTGTCAAAAATAATATCAAAAAGCAAACCCTGGCCGGCCCGGGCCGGTCCGACAAATGTCGAGCCCTGCTTATAGTTAGTAAGACAATGGATGTTCTGACATATGAATGTCATACTATATACACTGGCTGGCGTTTCAAAAAAATGGGCCGGTACAGCTTGATGGGGAATAGAAAAAGAAGGATTTTGAAAGGCCACCCTGTGTATACACCATTCTTTTGTTTCATACGTGGTAGTAACCGAATTACAATTAAAGCCGCTACTATCTGAATGATTTTCGTCTGTCATTGGGATATTATAAAAAAACAGCTTCATCTTCGTTTCCATTTTTAAAGATTTCGTCAAGTGAACGTTTTCTGGGCTAAAGCAGACAGATTACAATTGCTTTATGAGATGGAACCGTGTTTACGGTTCGCATACAGCTGTTAGTATTTAGTCATTTTGTTATTGGTTAAATATACAAATATGAATATACGTAGTCCAGTCTTGCTGTCTAATTGTTTCAGGCCATATTTCAAATAAAGTTACCTTGTTAAACACTGTAGCCGTTCCTTTGACAGATATAAAAATAGTTTTTCTATAATCCTCATTCATTTCATTCACCTAATAATATCTCCTAATACTTAAATTTGGCAGTTTTTGTCGTATTGCCTTGAAAACCAAGTCCCTGTTGCGCAATTATCGGACATTATGTGTTTTTTGTGACATTACTCTCAGAATTGAAACGCTTTCTAATTTTATCCCACCGTTTTTTTCATAAATTGACATGTTTTTTTCATAAATTGACAAGGTAATAATGTTGCCTAACTTCTTGCGTTACTTTATGGCTATGTGCAGCAGTGGATCAATTGTGCTGAATGCGCTTCTCTTGGTGGTGATTTCACTTAGGTAGGTTCTGTTGAAAGTTGCCCACAATTAAATAGAAATTATTAATTGAAATTGTCAAAACAGTGCTCGAAAATTTGTTTGCATAGTCCGTTAAAACGATTACCAGCGTGATGAAACTCAACTATTATCATATTGCTTGAAGAATATTTTCTTATACTTTGCGCACAAATAATTCTCATTTCAGATCTGGCAAGGACATTGGTTCATATAAATATTTGTTTTTTGCATACACGTTCCTCGAGTTTACAGCCTCAATATGCACACTGGTTACGCTTCCCGTAAGTTAATGTTATCAAAATTAGACCGAAAGCATGAGAAGGGGAGTGTTCTACATGGTTTTGTGGTTGAAAACAAAGAGACTTTAAAATTATCGAAGAAAAATGACAATTAACCTTGAAAACTACCAAAAGTAACATATACAATTGTTAGGTGTTCTCAATGAACTCAATCGGAATTATCTTCTACGCGACAACAACATATCTGCCGCAGTATTGGTCGGACATTTTTGTATTTGGTTTTATTGGATGTTTTCTTCTATTGGCTTTTGTACTCACAGTAGCATTTGTTTATAGATATTTTGTCTTCTGCAAGTAAGCTCTTGGGATTTTAGGGGTATCCTCAAAACTGATTTCAATGGACCGCATTAGCTATCAAACCTAAGGACTTGTATAATATGGAAATGTTGTTTGCTCAGGATATATAAATGGTGCTAGGATCTATAAGCAGTTGTTCTTAATCCCTAAAAATGTATATCGTCCCCTCGAATTTTCATTATCTGGACAATTTATAAATTTACTTTACAAGATAAATTTACTCTCCGAATGAACATCTATGCATATGGGCCCAACATTTTACAGAATTGAGCACATATTTATTTTTAATTCACAGTCCTACTATACTTTTTTATCAAAATTAACGTATTAATTGTGTGTATCCATCTCCGATTAGTAAACAATATGATTGCGAAATTGACTGATCTACGAAAACATTTACTTTTCAGTCCACAACAACTTATTTGGTTTGAAGAGAAAAGCAAGTTCAGTCTTATTATAGCAGTTGTTCTCATAACTGCTTCCGAGCTAATGATCCATGTATTCTATTTTTTCCATTCACAACCACAGTTGGGCGAAAAATTCAAGGTTGAAGGTGTCGATCTTTCAAAAGTTGGATACATGGGTATGCCCATAGTGGTGAGTGATAACTTGATGTAGTCGAATTCAAATATAATAAGAGGGAGTAAACGCTTGAAGGTCCTTTCTCTTTAATGTTTGCTAAATACGTAACTGTCTAATAAAAATATATGTTTGATAATAACTTTTACCATAGTTGTCATCAAAATTAACTTTAAAAAAGTTTGTTTGTTATTTCACGAAACACGAGATCACAGATGTTTGGAGCAAAGAAGTGAGAAGAGGGAACCATTGGAAGTGGGACTTCAATTTTCACTATCGCAAAAAGACTTTTGAACAGTTGGAGCAATATTTAATTCACTTTATTAATACTTCTCGCAGTAGATTCTTCAGGTCCGTAGAATAAGGTTTCACATTTCACAAATTTTCATGAGGATGTTTCGATTTGAAGTTTAGTAATAGCTTAAGCAAAATATTGATTTTTGAACGGACCGGAATAAGATCAAAGTTTTCGGGCCTAGCCAACCAATTTCCCAACCTTAGAGGAGCAGTTTCGTTTGGGCAGCCTTGAGAAATATAACTTATAGACTTGAGCTGAAATGTACCTAAAGGTTGTCTTTATCAAAAATAAGATGCTGGACTTTTGACAATAAAGCCAATTTAGAGACATATTTCAGAAGCATTTATAACTTATATTTTCAGACATCCGAAGGTGGGCTCGAGCCCTCCGCCCTAGTTACCTTCTGCAGCTGGTCGTTCGCACTTGTAATTTGCATGTCAATAATTGTCTATATTATCGTACAAATGTTGAAGTCATTCAATAATCTGCTAAGAGCTGCTACAAGATCACTGAAACTGATCAGAATCCAGAAGAATATGTTTGCACTTTTGATTCTGCAGGTAACGAACAAATATTTATTTCACTTATGCGTGCAGAAGTCCATATTAGAATAAAAGGCCTAAAAAAGGCTTAAACATTTCTTTTCCGTAAGAATGGCTCACCTTAACACTTGGTGTCTGTCATATTAAATCAAGAGTGTTTGAAAAGTATCTTATGTTAAGATTTTGTTTTATCTGCTTCACTTTTTTCTCAAGAACTCTCTTTTCGCCAATTGCATTCCAAAGGAATTGTTTCTCACTTATGAAAATAGTCTTATTAGATTACTTCACAATAAACGTTTGTTTAATGTTTCTCCAGACCGCCATCCCCTCTATGTTCGGTTTTCTACCAACAATTTGCACCTACACTCTACCCTACCTGGGAATTCAAACTAATACATTCATGACCGTATCCTCCGTGATGTTACCTCTAGCTCAGTTTATAGAACCAATATTGATTTTTGTGTTTGTCAGAGATTACAGAATTACTGTTAGACGGTAAGAATTCAGGCAGATTATAAATTTAACTTTTTGCTCTAACCGACTTAGAATACTAAATCTATTTCAAAACTCAAAAATATAAAATTTCAGTAGCAATTTAAGTTATTAACAATCAAATTGCCTTTACCAATATACTTTGCGAATCTTATAGTCAGCGCCGAGAGTAATAATGGAATGTCACTTGCGTATTTTCAAGGTTTTTCAGGTCCTCAGACGAGCGTTGAATTATTTACACTCCATCATTACTCTTGGCGCTGACTGTATATGCACTAACTAAAACTATACAATCGAAGTGTACCAAAATTTGGAAAATCTATAAAAGTGAATGTTGTGGCTTTTTGTAAAGAATGAAGAGTAAACCATGATCATTCAATAAAATATTTGATTTCTGTTAAGCAACATTTTGTTTCAGTTTACTACGTCAAGTTGGGGCCGGTGAATTTTCTTCGACCGTTTATTCGATCCGGACATCAACATTCAATTATTGAAGCACGTAATCCATAAGTTATAGTCGGCGGACTAATCGCTCGCAGCTAAAGGTCTAATAAATTCAAATTAAAGCAGACATTTGCTCTATTTGTTTTAATAAACTATAATAAATTTGCAGCTCGTACAGTAACCCCTTTCAAGCGATTACTCCGCCGAATGTACATATACGCAGTGGTAAAATCCTATCGTTCTATCGTTTCTGTGAATTCTAACCAAGAGCCAAAAAAAATATTTCCTGTTGTTATCATTATCTCAACCTCTAATCCATTGATGATTATTAAATTTAATAATGATTTCAATCTACGTTAGCTGTGTTTGGCTACCCTAGGGAAGACATCTGTTGCCGTATCCACCAACACTCCCACATGGGAAAGGGAACTCATATCCCAAGAGGGAACGGTTTTCATTTCCGCCATTTCCCCAACAAAATTCAAAAATCGTTTCCGGGAAGATAATTTTGAATGCACCGAAAAGGACGGGGACGTTGATGAATACCGTTTTGCCGGGAACTCTCTCGCGTGAAGTCACTTCGCTCCCATTCTCGTCACAGGAATATTGGTGAATACGGCCACTGGTGCAGTGAACAGATAAGCATTCATGATTCTTTTCCTGCTGACTCTACTTAAAGAAATGTGAATAAATGTTTTTAGTTGGTTTTACTGAATGATTCATGTGAATCCTAGTAGTGTACCAAAATAGTTAAACATTAAAGAAGAGTAATCAAATTCACACGCTTGAATACAGTTTTCAAGAATACAAAAGCGAAGCTGAAATCTATTTTGGGAAACGAAAGAAAGAGTTTGTGGTCCAGCTACTCCATCATGACAATAGTTTTGGATAATGTTCTATCAGTAACCATTTATTTTTCGTTACGTGTTGAAGTTTAATAAAAAGAAAAATATTAGTAAGATATGATCATAAACAACATAAAGCAGGCAAACTCTATTTTCAGTCAAACTCAAATGTTCAAAAAATTGTTCTTTTTATTGTTTTTTTTTAAGGTTCGTCGTCGGCCCCCCCCCCCCCGCGGGGGCCTTCCTCCTCACGTTAAGGGAGGGGATTTACTGCCGGGAAATTCGTAGCAGCCAGACGATAGTGAATTTACCGTCTTTTTTTGAAAAATAGAGTTTGCCTGAATATAGAGTTTGTTTGATAGATGGTCCATAAAGTATGTACATAGTGATACTAGAGTAAAATATTAGTAAAAAATTAAACTACTTGGCTTAGTTTAGGATAAACTTTTTTTAATCAACTTCAGTAATCTCGAGCAACAAGTTTGAACAACAAGATATCTTCAGAACTATTAGTATTATATTGACTTGGGTATCATTTCTAATATCACTGGTAGATCTGACCGAACATTCTCTATATTATTTAAAATACTCACAATTATCATAGTTGTCGGTAATCGTGGAAGTGAATCAACCGTAACATTTACATTGGAACCATAATTTAGAAAGCATCGTGCATTATGACGAACCGCTTCTTTACATTCAAAGTTTATGTTTTTATTGCCAATCCGACAAAAATTCAGATGTTTCCAAATTTTCATTAATATATATGATCTCAGGCACAAGGTATGCTAATTATCACGTGGACCGAGCCATTTACTACAATTAAACTGGACAATACGTTTAATAGTTGTGAACTTTTTTCAATTTCTAAGTGTTTCAAGCTCATAAAAGTTAGTTCCTTATCAACGTTTAAATTTTTGGCAGTAATGCAAATGCATGTTATGGATACAATAATTCATTTCAATATTTAGGTTTCCAGCGCGGTATCGTGAGCGAGGCGCAGTGTCAGTGGATGTAAAATCAGTGGACGTGAACCGTTTTCTCCAAAAGTACATTCATTTTTATGACACTGCACATCACTCGTGATACGGTGCTGGAAACCTAGGTCTTGAGATGAACTATACTATACTACTTCTTAAAAATCCCGTTGCTTCTTAGTGTTTTCATTATTACTAGTAAGGAAGCATTGGAATGTTTTTTATTGACAACAGATTTGTAGTGCGTAGAAATTGCCTGATTAGTTGAATTACGAAAACAACAATGCGTCTAGTCATATGTTTTTACTTTCCGAAGATTCGGGAAATGTTCCCATATCCGAAACAATTGGGTATACATATCGAAGGAAAACAGACTGTGATCAGTCATTGACATTTATTTTTGTTTAAACTACCAGCGACCAGAGATGGGAAGCAGCCGTCATAGGCAGGCTCGTGGTCAAAGTTTCTTGGCTCTGCCCGGCCTAATTTGGAGAGTTCATTCCCAAATCGTAATCTTGACAAAGCGAGTTTCTTCCAAGAAAAGTTTTCAGAATTAACTTGGATTATTGGAAACTATGCAAAAATTTGCATTGACCAAAAAAACGTTTTTCTAGAAAGCATCAAAAAAGTATTAACCTTTAGCTCATTGTAAAGAAATATAGAATGTAAAAATACTAATATCCACAACAAAATAGGTTTGATTTTCTGTTTGTCGTCAAGTTTTCCTAAATAATACAACTACATCACAGCTGCAACTGAGAAATACACGGAAATGATTGGACATACAAAAACTTAGAACCGAAAATAGTCGGCGGCCATGGCTTGTGCAAGGGTATACGGTACGAACTGCAAATTTTATAGGAGAGCTACAGTGTAATGGAGCGTAAGCGGACTAGCCAATGATGCAATGTACAACACCACATCTAACTTATTTTTCCCAAAGAATTTATTTATCTGAAAGAATTGTTATTTCATATATATTTCGCTTCTTTTAAATTGAGCACTCTGACCATTAACTTTCATTTACTTTGTCCGCCGACTATAAGTGTATTCTATTTTATATGTAGCAACGTTTAGGGTTGACAACGGTGTTTTCAAAACTCATACTTGAAACTCTTAAAATTACTATATACTTGATTTTGCCGACCAATTGCTTTTTGTTTCCCGGTTCAATATAGCAAATTTTATATTGCCATTTAGAATGACTATACTTCAGATGTCGATCGGCTTCTTCAGTTGTACAGCGCTGGCTTTGAATTTTATCCTGGTACCAATAATTTACTTTCGGTGAGCAATTGCTGTATTGATAACGAGAAAGCGAAATAGATAAAAATAAACTTTTGTAGGGGATCTTTGATTTCAAATAAGTAGTTTATTTTTTTGGAAATGAAAATTGGTAGGGGGAAAATCCTCTTTTAACTATTACGGAGAAATTTGTATGTCAAGAATTGCTATTTCGAACAACTGTAAATGTTTGTCTGATTGTAACAAACAGAAGCATTTACTTTGACGTCTTATTATCAGAACGTACCACGGACGTAGCAAATTTTCCGCTCATTCTGAATGTGATCTTCAAAAATCATTGACCTGTAATTATGAAAATCTAAGTGATTTATAAATCAAACTCGCCTTTATTTAAGCTCCAACAAAGAAATTGGAAACTACAAGTATTTGCTGCTTTCCTATACTGTTATCGAAATGTTTTATTCCATCACGACATTAATAACTATACCAGTAAGTGAACAAACAACTGACAATGTGATTATTATGAGTAATCTTACATAATTGTTGTTTGAATGTTTTCTGTATGAACAAAATATTTTTATCAATTACTTTTCTGGAAGGTAAAACAACTTTAGCAAGTGTTTCAAAAGTAGGGATACGCTTCAGAAACTGTTGATCTTAGTTAGTTAGATGAGTGCGCCTATAGGTCATATACAATAAATAGAGTCCATAACAAAAAAAGACTGTAATGAGCGGTGTTGTTTAAGATTTCAAAAATTGCTCATTCTCGTGCAGAATTAAACTTCCAATATATGGTTCGATGAGCATTTTTGTTTGTTACAAGAAACATATTATTGTACTAGTATTATTTTGTATCATGTCAAGAAAAAGACAAATACACAATTGCGGAAGCCTATGTATATCAGCGCACTAGTGAGATCTTTTGTTTGTTGTAGACTGTATTTCACTCCAATAAATTAACATGTGTTTTCAGATGTTTTCAATAAGTAAAACTGGTTGGCTAATGCATTGTACTGTTTTATTTATGCCTCAGTTTTGGTCAACGCTGGGACTTTTTGCCTTTTCCAGCTGCTATTTACTATTATCAATTATTATTACTTATTCATTTTTATATAGGTACTTTGTGTTCTGCAGGTAAGTCTGTATTATATAAGGTATGTATAAAAAGTTAGGTTTGCAGCATTTTGAGGAAAAGGAAACGGCAAAGGGCCTAAAAAATTTATTGACCAAAGCTGCTCCCTATGACACTTAAACTAGATATTTAAAATCTTTATAGGATTACCGAATACTTTATAGGAAACATCTACTTGTATGGTTCCACGAGAAGAAACGTATAGTTATTTTGACAATTTCATTATTTGGTACAGTACTACTTTTTGAATCAGAAGCGTATTACTTTTTCCATCCAACGCCCGCAATCACCGAGCTATTTCAACCAACTGCCGAAGTTAATCTAACTGTTTATGGATATCTAGCAGCTATTATTAAGGTTAGTTATTTCTAAATATATTTTTTGTTGAGAAGAAAACTGGCCAGTAAATTCATCTATTTTCTTGTGTCTTGGAAACAAAGTAACTCAAACAAGTGCCCACCCATATTCAAGAGAAACTACTATTTAGAATTTGGTTTTTTCTAAGCTATTTCCCAACTATGTTGCAAATAACTTCTGGTTAAATTTGTTATAACTGTAGGGTCCGAACGGCTCCCTGCACCCTCCAACCATTGGTTCCTTCATAGTTTGGGGTATTTTCATGTCATTGCTGATCTCCACTATTGTTTGGGTAATAGTAAGGATGGTTAAATGTTTTGCCAAACTGGGAAAACAAACTCAGAACCTCTCACTTCATTTTCACGATCTTCAAAGAAGACTATTTAGACTGCTAATATTACAGGTACATGAAGGACTATTTATTAATGAAACCTCTACGTCTATTGAAAATTATTTGAAAGGAATAATTAACACTTTCGGGAATGATCCCTTGGCAACTGGATCGTAAATATTAACTACACGTGCGCGAGAATGAAAACTAATTGTATTCTAATTTTTTTGAAATTTCACAGAAGCTTCTTTTCAGACAATTGTGCCAGCCGTTTTTAACTTTATGCCGGTTATATTTTCTTATATAGTACCGTATCTCGGGATACCCACTTATTATTTCAATTCAGTTAATTCCCTACTTTTACCATTGGCTCAACTTATCGACCCAATACTGATCATCACTTTTATTAGAGAATACCGTGTAGCAATTTTATCCCTATTCAATATGTTTAAACCTAAACCGGTTGCTGTTAACAGTTCTACTTTTCTCAGTTCTATCAGAACGGCATAGTCCTTGTTATATTTTTGAAATATTGTGGACGGAGAGCTGGGTTTCAAGCGCAGGGTGCAGCGTTGATATATATTTAATGTATGTTATTCCGATATCAATATTTGGATCACAGTACAGGTTACATCAGTTGGTTTCTTGGATCGCAGTACCAGTGATGACAAAATTGTATGTGAGTCAAAAGTGGCAACCATTGAACCGGATATGTCTAACTGTACACTGTTGCCGCAGTTTTGTGTTGCGTGTGCAGTCGTACGTGTCTAACCAGTATGCTGTGTGTCGATGTGTCGAAAAGTTACTCTTCATCGCTCTCTCGGGCCCCAAATAAAGAATTGTCTTAAACAGGAGTAATTACGACCAACCTGTGCTACAGTGGCTAAAACAAAACAAGAAGTTTATAATTTTTTCTTATGTTATGCAGCTTGTTTATATTAATTTAATTTCCAGAATGAAAACGGTTTTCCTAAGAAAAGTGCAATAGCTATATATAGTTCTTGGAGCGTACTGTATTTCACATGTTCAATAATTATAATATCTACAATACAGCTCATAACTAAAGAGTCAAAAGAGTATTAGAAGTAAAAGAAGTCTTTTAAATCTTTATTTTTATAACTCCCTTCCAATTTAATATTTTTTAAATCTGAAAGAAGATTTAGAATCAGAAAATTATTGCGCATATAATGATGTATAAGATGTTAAAGAAATATTGCGTTAGAGCAAAGTTCATCCGCATTAGACCGGATTTCACAAATGTAACAGTTATTTCAACAAAACATTAGTTCTAGTGAATATTTTTTCAATCGGAAAAAAGATTTGGAATGGCGACACTTGACCAAATTGAACTACTAACTTTTTGTGAAAACAAATTTCAAAAAAAATTCCTGTTTATCCTGGCACTGTACCATCTAAAAAATTAACAAAGTTGCGAAAGACTCTGCTCTTCAAATATCTGCCTCCACCAGAAAAATGCAGAAAACACTACTATCTTTACTTATTTTGCAAGTAAGTCAAAAATTAAAGAGGAAATATCAAGGCTGGTAAAAGGCAGTTCGGGCCGGCTTGTTTCTTTTCGGCTCTGGCCCGACCTGTGCCGATTTCCGAAAAAGACGGTCCCGGCGCGGCCAGGCCGGCCCGTCAAATTCCCAGCACTGGGAGCGATAAAATAAAAGATTACTATATATGATTAGCGAGCTGAGAAAATTGTACATCAAATTTCAAGTGAACCTAAAGAAACTACGAAATTCAATTAGTGGTAAGTCAAACGTGTTTACCAACAACCTCAATTTAGACTCTTATACCAGTTATGTTCACTTTCATACCATGTGCACTATCATATTTTTACCATATTGGAACTTCGACTCGGCAATGGTCAGTAAAATCCTGACACTAATGTTGCCAATGTCATTAACATTTGATCCGCTACTTATTATATTCTTTATTAAGGAAAATATAATGGTATTCTATTCTGTTTTCTGTTATCTAAAGGCAAAAGAGAAATTAATTCACATCACTTCTTCTACCAATTGCTTGTGATCCAGCCACTATTGGCATTGTGAGAATAAAGTGTTGATAAAAGCACTTTGTTTTAATGTGGTTGCTCTTTAGCTGCATATTCGGTACAGCGGAGTTCGTAAAACCGGCACGGAAGCGGCCCCGCTGCGCCCACTTTTATGATAGACTGCGAGTTCTTCATATTTTTATTGAATATAAGCGTTAACAACATTTAATAATCGAGCAATCTTCGTAATGTAATATCGACATACTTTTTAACATATCCTGCATTATTGTTATCGCTATAAGAAATTTCTTCTAACTGTGAAATTGTCCTAGGATCTCTCAAAAATCTCATAGTCTCAATGAGATGCTCCTTGGTTGCTTCGCCAGCAATAACCATAGCGCAAAAATATTTCTGAGCCACTCGTCCATTCCTGATTTTATCCAAGTACCAAGGGAGATATTTAGGATACAAGGACCTATGGTCTAGTTCAAGATTCTCCAGTCTCTGGAATAAATATAAATCCAAAACAATGGCATTTTATAACAGTCGGTTCAAACAAATCATGTTAAAATTCTTAAAGGTCGGAATTTGACAGGCCACCCCAAGCCATCAAAAAGTAAATATTTTGCTTCAACTGTGACTAAAAACAGTACGAAAACTTTTCTCGCATAAATAACTGTGACAAGAAACGTTATTTTTGAAAGTATCCGGAAATTTTGGGAATGTTTACTTTGGTCCATATTTCGCGCTGGCCTATGCCCACTCCTGCCTTCTTCTATACTTTTTTACTAGATTAGAAATCGCAAGTTGGTTCAGGGAACTCACCTCAATAATCAACAATTCCATCTCGCCTTTCGTTATACTTCCTGGTAAATAGTTATCGGGAAGGTCCAGCAGTTCGGTTACTGTTGTTGTATACTTTAAAATTTCTCGGGGACGGTCCTCAAAGGGAATGTCCAATCTAAAGAAAGCAGCACTTTAAGTACAAATTGATTACGAAAACTTACAAGCGTTTTTCCAGGTAATCAAGTTGCAACAAGTTGTTTAATTGTCCGCCAATTTTAGCGATTTGGACAGGATCAGTGTAGGTGGGGCTACAGACAACTTCACTAAAATGGCTGCTTAAACATTGATATCAGTGCCACAAACCCAGTCTCCAAGTATTTTTCAAATATTTCTGGCAGTTCTGTTTGGGTCGCCGCTAAAGCGGTTACTGCGTATTCCGATGGTGAATCCAATACTGCTTCACTAGGAGTCAAAGGCTCAAACAACTCAGATCCACCTTGTTCAACGGTTTTTGAACTCTAAAATAACTTTAGAGTTCAAATAAAACCCAAGTGTTAGTGAACTGCCCATTAGTTTACACTCTGCATCAATGCTAAAATTCAAATAATACAGAAATGCGGTTGAGAGTTGTTCCTGTCCTTGGGATACAACAGGTATCGCTTACCGCTATATGTTCTTTCACATAATTTTATCTTCCATTTCGTATCTTTCCTAAATATGAGAACCATATAATTCATCTTTATTGTTCTCATCGACCAATGGTAGTAATTTTTTAGAGGTATTTCCTACAATCCACTTAAAGTTGAATAACAAACTAGCCCAGACTCGTTCACCCAATCTTCGATTTTCCTCTATGTTCATGCGGAGAATTCCCACACACAAGTCACCTGTGTTTCTTCCGCAACATTCTGATCCAAATTCAAATCCGCAACATCGCCGTTTTCTGTCTTATCGCTTCCCAATTCTTCAATATCAGCATCGATATCTAGTGTAAGGGCCTGAAATTGATGAAGGTTCAAACTGTACAATCCTACTTATTTACTCTAATCTGTTATAGTAGTATTTGAATCTAAACAGTCTGAAAACTAAATGAAAGTGTTTCCGAGTACGTTACCTTTGAACACTCGTTCACAGTTTCATGGCCTGCTAGTGGGATTTTAATTATGTCACCCAAAACTTCTGAAGATCGGCCCCCAAACAAGAGAGTCTGTTAAAGCGCATATGCACTTCCTATATAAGAAATCCTGTTTCGAAGTTCTTTATAGCGTGTTAAAATAAATGAGGCAGTTCCTGGCTCCAGATTAGGTTACTTACAAGATTTCCATCTCCAACTGCTTCATGGGAAGTCGTGTAATTTCCATTACTATCCCTAGTTGCTTTGTCAGTCAATTCTTGGTCAATTTGAATAGCCTACAATTAAACCATTGTTCTATTCAGCTCATCTTGGTTGTGCTTTCTTCTTATCTTTAGAGTTTCGCCATTCTATTATTAAGAAAAAAAGAAGAATAATGAAACAGTCAGTCAGTTTTGAGCTGTAAAATGGATGAATGGCCGGATCGTTCGCGACAAGCGAAAACAGAGTATAGTGGACGTTTTGCAAAAAACTAGTACCATTTAGAATGGAAGAAATCAAATAATTGCAAATATGCAACAAACGAAATGGGTTAAAGTCAGTTCAAAAAGTTTCGATCCAAGAATCCTGCCTTGACCCAGACTACAAGGATAACTACATTTTACTGAACGTTGAATTGATAACCTATTTACATACCAAAAGCATAAGACCAGCAAATTTGAATTATAAGAAAGACTGACGAATATTCTTACTTACCTGTAGATCTCGCTTGTGACGTTCTTCTATACTGTTTACATGTTTTGCAAGCTGCAAGCAATAACAATACGAAATATACGAAACACAAACCCAATATTAAGATAGTGTGGCTATTACAATTAACGAACTTCTATTTTTGTTTCATCCAGCTCTCTGGTCAAGTCCAATAAGACCAAGCGATTGAATTCACAATGAACACAACACGAAGGACTAAAATACTCATATGTATTAATGATATTAAAACCGCAATAATATGTACTTCGATTCTAAACCTAGACTGCACGCGCTAGCAGTAGCTGACCCGTGGTCGTGTAAAATTGTGCATTCATTTTGATTGGCCTTTCATTTCTTCTGGCGAGAAAAGGGCAAAATTGTACAACACCGCGGGGTATTTGCTAACATCGCGTGTGTCTACTTTTTGAAAGAGACTATAATTGATATTTTACCTTGTTGTTTGTTCGATGATGTCGTAGCTCGTGCAATAGTTTTCATCTGAACTTTCAGTGAAAATGATCAATTCGCTAGGTGTTATTTTGTAGTCAGCTTTGCGTACGTCTGAAAACCGACAAATTTGATCCAAACCCGAAACTTCACGAAAAAACCACACAAAGAGAAATATTAGAAAACGTTTTGGCGTAATTTGCCAAAAAATCTTATCCTTTTTATATTTGCAAAATATGGAAAGAAAAACTGAATGACATATTTTTAAATCTCAATTAATAACCGGTCCTACAAATTTGATTTTCGGAGGCAATCATTCTTAATCTACAAAACGCTATATAGTTCATGACAGCTTATCAACTACTCACCCTTTATGGAAGATGCTGATGATGAAGATAGAACCGAATCTGCGACTATACTCCAGTTAGAAATAAGCTCATCATTGTCAGGGAAACTAAGCTGTCGCTCATACACTCCGCCTTTCTCAAGTCTTAATAATAGCAACTTATTTGTCACAGAAAAACGAAAGTATAACAAGTGTGTAGTTTGTACAATATAAATAAAAACGCACTCACGAGGATCTGTTTAATATTTGCCAAACCTATTTAAAGTAAAATACAGAGTACACTGAAAAAGTGCCATGTAAAGAGAATGGGTGGGTTTGCCGCAATCAAACAGTTTTCCCCAAGTAGCGTCGCTGATAAGAGGAACTTGATAACTATGTTGCAAAGTTGAGCACTTTTCCGTACGAATTTGTTCCCATTAGGTGTAGGGCCTGCAATCGTCACGGGTCCTGCCCCGTAGCCTACCGTACACCGCAAGCTATGCCCAAAATATACCCGCTTTGGCAGGTAAAGTCATTAAGTCGGATATATTGCGTGTTACATGTACTGTTGTTAGTCGGATTTGGTTTACTAATATTATTGTAGTCTGTATCTGTATTTCTAATCTTTTGTATATCGTCATTGTAAACTTTGTACATAAATCCCTTATCCTTTATCTCTTGTTAGTTTAACTTGATTCGAGAGTTGGATGCGGACTGATCCGCAGAGCAGCGACCGATTGACTGCTTAAGCATGCAATATAACCCTGAACCAAAATATAGCATAATGCTAAAAGGCCCCAAAAATATCTATACTTCGCTGAATAAGGGCACTCTTGTCGCTAAAATAACTAATGAATAAGAATAAAAATGAATGAGATAATAAAATAAACATTTTCAAGAAACTGGGCTACCAATTTTAACAACTAAGCAAGTTAACAAATGATGAGCACTCCGACGTTATGAAAATCGATTTCATAACCGTATTATCAGTAATTGTATTTGTTGGAAAATACAATTATGTGTTGGAAAAAAAGCTGGAAAATGCCGTCCCTCCCTTCGGGGGAGAGTACTTTTAAAGGCAAAATTTTACACATTTGCGGGATAACTACTCGCAGCGCGTGCAGTATAAATTTAAATTGGAAGAATATTTCTTAGACGTATCAATTTCTTCTTTGGAAGTATAGTCTCCTACAAATAGCTTAGGAGCTGCGGTTGTACCTTCTAAGCCATAAACATTATTATATGCAGTGATGGATTGTGGCTGGATGTCCACCTTTGCATGTGTTGAAGTTTCGGTATTTCGATAAAATGAATATAGATAAATGTCCAGAGCAACACAGGCTTTCATGATTCTAGGAAAAAAATCGATCTACATATTCTGCAGAAGTAGCATCTAATTTTGCGCTGAGGACTTTTTAAAAACTACCACCAATTATCACGCTAATCAGTTATCACATAAGTAACCAAAAATTCAAAATATCAATTTTTTGAAACAAAAAGTGCCCAGAAGTGTTTCAATATTAAATTATTTTAAAGTAGATTGTCAGATATATAGATATTTTGTGCGGCGATAGCCTAGTGGTTAGAGCAGCGGTCTCTGAATCGAGGATCTGAGGCTGTGGGTTCGACTCCCAGTAGCTGCAGAAGGCTTGGGAAACCAGCAGCTTATTTCTCCCATGTTTCGTGCACCCGAAGACTGAATGTTAGAAAGGAGCCGTCTCGATCAGAAGATTCCGGAAAGACGTGCCGCAACCCTGCTACTGATATTCCGCTTTAGGTATATTTTGACTTGGAAGAAGAGGAAGTTTATGCACTCTAGATATCCAGCAAACAAATCTTATAAATAATATTGCTAATAATAATTGTTTATTTTTGTTTATTACTTATTCATTAGTCTATATTCTCTATTGTATTATTTATTATTCTTTAATAAACTATATAGAAATGTAAATCTTATATTGGCTTCTCGAAATTTGCAAATTGGAAAAACATAAATTGCGGTGTCAGTAAGTTCCTTGCAAATGATTATTACAAACTTGTAGAATACAAATACAGAGCAAACTTTATAAGTAAGAGTTCTTATCTCCAGTCTCCGTGCAATTTTGACGTGCCCGAACAGACAGTTGCGGATTGCCCTGACAGGTTAAAAACTGCACGGTTACAAAGCACAATCATTTTTTTTTTGCATTTTTTTTTATATTTTTTTTTTATATTTTATTTTTATTTTAAATCATTTTTTATAACACCGTTTCCTCTCGTGATACCGCGCTGGCTGGAAATCTAGGTGTTGAGATGGACTATGCTATGTTTTACTAGAACAACAGGATTCAACGCATTTTTGTTAACCCCATTTTGCTAGAGTAGAATAAGTTAGGTATTCATTAATAGTATCATTCTACTACTTTCAACAATCAAAAGCGGTTGAATGGATGAAAATACGTAGGTTTTAATTAATATTTGTGTTTAAAGTATTTGTCATTGATCGTAATTACATATGCTGTTCGACTTGTTTTCTGAAAATTCTTAATTTTTCCAGCGTTTCCCATCAGGACAACTCCCTGAAAGAAGATGCTAGCCAAAAATCGGAGAGTCATAAATTAGTTGAATGTAAGTTGTTAATATTAAGTTTATTTATAAATATATTTTTAGATGCGCTTGAATCGACCAAAGGAGAGCAGTCATCTCAGTCTGTCTATCAATTATCAACTGAAACTGCTCGTTCAAGTTCTATAGAAATGGTCATAACACCCGCTAAACCAGCTATTCTTATGCATTCAATTGCCGATGCAAACCAAGTATCGGGTAAGATGCACTATATGTATTAATTCTTTACACTGAATCATAGAATAGTTTAGTTTTATGATGCAGCGAGTTGATGCAGCGTTTTTTGCTATATAAAACCTAATACCCGTTGTCCTAAAACCACCCAATCCACTACCTTGTTACTATGTCATTAGAACCTAAATTAAAAGATGATCTTCTTTTTCTAGATTCATGGAGTGAAGAAGAGTACGATTCTACCGATTTGGAAGTAGATTACGAAACAGAAGATGAAGAAATGGACGATCATGTTGTGCTGGCTAGACTCACAAGACTTGGCAATTTTAGAGGAATCTGGAAAAATTCGCTGGAATACTATGCCGTCTCGCTTGCTTTTCTTGTATCGCCTGATGCAATTGTTTCTGCAATTTATGGATTTAGAAAGTTTGGAGGTTTGTTTGGTATAAAATATTTATTATATAATAAGATGTCCATACACTAAAGGTAAACTGAAATGTTGAAATATATTTATTTCTTGTAATCGCACATATCACAAAATAACTATAGATTTCTTCGGCGCAGTGTTTCGGACATTCATTCCGGCATCTTCTGAGCAGAGTCGGCTCCTTTCTAACATTCAATCTTTGGGGGCACAAAACATGAGATAAAGAAGCTGCTGGTTTCCCTTGCCTTCTGCAGCTATGGGGAGTCGAACCCGCAGTCTCATATCCTTACGGATTCAGAGATAGCTGCTCTAACACCAGGCTAAAGCACCCGCACGTAGAAAAGAAGATTCGAAATAAAGAGTTCAGTGGGTAAAATTAATTTTTAAATCAAACCTTTCACTATTATAAGCATGAAATGAAACAAAAGAAAGAGAGATAAATCTATAATCTCAACATGTTTAGCCGCTGGATTGTTAGATCTGCCGCTAGGAAATAACTGACGCCTTCACAGTTGTAGCTTAAATACAGTATGCTCTGCTGCAATAATTTTATTGGGGATTCTCCTTTTGAAAATAACATATCTCGACATTTTTGCAGAAATTGAGTGCAAAACCTATGTTTTTGAAACTCTAGGGAATATTTAAGATCGAAAAAAATAGTGCAGAATTCAGAATCTTGCTTAAACGGGTTGTCTACAAAAGTTTAACAGTATTTTATTTGAAACAATTTCAGTTTAATTTCATTTTTGTTACAATAGCGAATATAGTCTTTCAACAAAAACTTTATAAAGTAACAGGACATGCAGAACAAATTAAAACATAACAATAACATAAATTCCTACTGCTCAGTATCAAAACCAAATAAAATGCGGAGATGTGCAACAGAGAGTTCGGTTCCGGAAAACACAGCTACAGCTCCAGCCAAAGATTTAAGCGATGGTACTTTGGATCCAGTAATTTGGAAACCGCGGAACTTCAATGGAGTGTCTTTCAGAGGATAGGCATGATCAGAGAAGTGATTGAACAGAACCACGTAGTCATTATAGAGGACGGGGAATTCACCCCTTAAATAAACGTGTTTTAGAAAGTTACAAAGAAAGAAAGTTTATATATTGATGAATTACATATTTATATTTTACCAAAAATGAATATGTCTATAATATACGTTCTAAGTGAGATTCAAATAATAAACTTACTTGTTGCCCCGAAAGCTTAGTTCTTTGGAAGTAAAATTGCGTAAGTCAACCAAATCATACACGAATTCATCGGCATCGTTCTGCAAATAGGAATTATGAAATCTTACGATGTTCAGAAACGGGTCGTCCCGGATGTTTGAAAATTACCGGTCAATGGCCGAAGGTTTCATGAGGGTCAGAAGTTTCTCTAAAAGTTCGATTCAATACGAAAGTGTTTTGCAATTTTTGTTACAGTAAAACTAGCGCACATAAGAATATAAAAGTTTTTGCTAGAAGAGTTTAAATAACTTTTAAGTCAAACATTGTTTTAATTAAGTTGGGCCGAATTTGAGAACCCTCGATGACAAAAATTATGAAAGTTGTATGCGAAATGATCAATCTCTATAGAAAGAATTTTTTGAACGAAGACTTACCAGCGACTGCAGAAGAATGTAATCCTTGTTATACGTAGAAAAGCTATGTCCAATCCAGGGAGTTCTGAATTCTTCAAAATCGTTATTGGCTGAAAATTGAAAATTCAATAATCTTTCTACAAAACAGTATTTGAAAGCTTGACAGCATATTATTCTAAGTTACTGTGAATGCGGAAAACTAGTTCACTGTCATGGGG
>JAQGAV010000892.1:0-25653 GCA_034691345.1 Phasmarhabditis papillosa | reverse complement strand
TTTGAAACCTTAAATAACACCGCTCACTGCAGTCTTTTTTTGATATGGAGCATAAAATATTTAAGGAGTTTCAAATACGGTTGCGATTCTACAAATGATTGAAGGATATTTTGGGACTTCCAGAAAGCAAAATCGTTATCAGTGTTCAAAATGGTTATGTTTTACGAGTTCTATTTTCTGGGAATTCCTATTTTCCTATGACAAAGTTGTTTCCATAAGTTTCATTTCAAATCTCCTTCTGGACACTACGATTGCTAACAACTTGAAGTACTTGAAGTAAGCTAAGAAACATTAAGTTCGGGAAAATATATATGGAGAGATTGATAAAATTAGAATGGTCGAAGTTTTTAGAACAGTTTGAAAAGCAAATCATTTCTAGAGTAATATGGAAAAAATTTAACTGTGAAAAGAGTTAAAAAGTATTCACTTCCGAATTGTCGCATATACTACAAAAATACTCGCAGCAAATAATAGTTTTACTACTTTTAAAGTTTATTTCCAACTGATCGGTCACTAACTGTAGTTAGTGACAGATCAGTTGGATATAAACTATAAAAGTAGTAAAACTATTATTAGCTGGAAGTATATGTTAACCTTCTTTTCTATTCTTGAAACACTTGATATCTTTAGGTACACTCTTTAAAAATCAGCTAAGTGAACTATGTTTTTGAAAACCGACAATATCTTTTTAATAAGTTGTATTATTAAAGTTTTGCAAAAATCTATTTTGGTTATCTTTTCATTGTCCAAGTAATGTTTGAATATTAGTGTGGTGAGGCGTGCGGAAATTAGAATAAGAAAACAGCTTCAACATAGAAATTTGTATAAGTTTTATAATTTAGACATACTTTTGCAGACTAAAAGACTTCCTGAATTTTAAACATTCAATATAGTCTGTACCAAGAGCTAGGTTTCTTGCGCTGTATCAGTGTGCTTATGAAAAGAAGTTTCTAACAATTATCATCGTGCCCGTTAGAAGTTAAAGCCCAAGTCTTACAAACTACTATCTGATATAAACGTGAAGGTGAGACGCTTCGCCTCATAAGCTAAAGGTTCTTGCAAATTCGTTCTGATTCGCCGCCTCCACCCCCTGGGTGATGTGCTATGAAGTCCAAATTCCTATGGTCCCTCGTCTCACTTCTTCCATCAAATATCTGTGAACAACCTCGGAATACGATCATTTTGATTATAGCTGTTCCGCAGGATACTGCTCGTGCAGTATAGCTCTTGCTATAATCCATAACAAGACCTATGTTTCCAGCCCGGTATCACGAGGGGGGCCGTGTAAAAAAAGAAGAAAATAAACCACGTGGGACCATTTTACATTTATTTTATATAACACTGCGCCCCACTCAGGATACCGCGCTGGAAACCTAGATCTTGAGATGGACTATATATACTATATTAATAAGTTAAAATATGGCATTCAAATTCTGTTTATTTTTTCAGAAGTTAGCGTTGAAAGTGTTTACAGAAAGTTGTGGATCTCAAGTGTTTCAGAGAAAGACTAAAATTCAAGAGTTGTCGGTAAGATTAATCCATTGCTAATATGCTTTATAGAGATTCAAAATAAAATTTATACAAGTAGCATATTGCATCAATATATAAAAGTATTATAACTTTTAGTAAATAGTTCTAGAACGAATAAACCGAAAAAACAGTCAAGTAAAGAATGACATAAAGCACATAGCGCTGCTCTGCATTTTTAAGAAGTTCACCACAATTATTGTTGACTATCCCCAAACACTGTTGTTCAGGTCTGGAAAAAGGCCGGCCCGGCCCAAGTCGATTTCCTGAAAAGTCGGCCCCGGCACTAGCCCATTTCACACTTTTAACGTAAATTGTTCAAAAAACTTAGTTTTCAGTGCTATTTTTCGGCATTAACCATAAAGAGTGCAATAATATTTACCTATTGATGTTTTTGTATACTATTTATCAGAATATTCCCGTAAATCTCTATGCGCAGGCCAACTTTTTGAATTTTTGACCCCCGCCCGGGGCCAGCCCGTGAAATTCCATGCCATGCTGTTGTTCTAGATTGAGAAAGGGTCTAGTATCACGGATTGTGAGCCTTTTTTATGAAAGTGCATTCATTTTATCTGGCACCTTTTCTCTCCAGGATTCTGCGCTGGAAGCCTAGCTATTGATACAGAATATAACAATAAGTATACTTTAAAAATATCATAAATATTATTTAACATAATAAACTTTAAAAACAGACATGATTGAAGTGAGTGTATTCTATGAAAGCTAAAAACACTTAATATTGGATCAATATCTAAAAAGGATTAGATGTTTCCGTTCTGTGACATTAGTGTTGCATAGAATGAGAGATAAAGTATGTAAATGTGAATGCCTTAGACCTAGAAAGGCGGTTGAATCGATGACTGCCCGGCCGGTGCTAGTAGCAGTTTTCGGGCTTCCGTTCCAGTTTATATTAATCTAACTGGGGGAAACTATTGAAACTTTAGTATAATAAAAGAAAACTTTAGTATTATGATACAACTATTTATTTATAGCCAATGACAAAAGGGGTCAATTTATATCAAAATATATATAAATTATAGCTGAATGATATAATATGATTTAAACAATTGGTATAGGCAGCGCTGGTTACCGGCCCCGCCTGAGCCGGCACGGGCCGACCGGATAACCACCTCTGGGTATATGTACTGTTATATCATTAAACAAATAACAATGTAAAACTATAGTCCATTGCAGGAGTTGAGTCTTTAACGTAGTATCTTGGGAAGGAGTAATGTTTGGTAAAATAAAAATGGAAATGCGATTGATGAGGGATTTTTCAACAAAAATAAATTAAAACCTATAGTATAATTTTGTTTATATAGTTAGATTTGCCTATGAATCATAAACGCTTTTTGTACTCCGTTTGTCATACACATTTTTGTGAAACTTTACAAAACCATAAAAGTTATCCCCAAAAATGTCATTGTTTTAATCAAAGTTTCATAAAACAAATAAACATAGATGCTGTTTTATATAATATTTTAACAAATATACTAATAAAATCGGCTTGCTTACGAATTTCCAGCAATAATCATAATCCTAGTGACATTAGAGAGTATTAGAAGCCCGCTCGAGATTAGATGATTTGATGCCAAAATATTGAGAAAATAGGCACATTTGTAATAAAAAGGGACCGAAAATGTATTTTGAGGTTTTAAATTGTAGTGTTTTTGACTTATCAACGCTATAAATAGTTGGTAGATAAAGGATTTGATGATTTAAAAAAGTTTTGCTGAAGACAAATAGTTAAATGAAATGCTTCAAAAGATGTTAGCCATGAAATGATTGGTTAACATCTAGCAGAGCTAGCAAAATTCAGGCCCGTTTTTCCAATGTTCGGCCCTGAAACCTACAGACCTAGGTTTCCCAGCGGGGCGCCGTGATCTACAAATTGAAGGTACGCATCGACCGATTTTATATTCATTTTTTATAACACTGCGCCCCGCTCGTGATACCGCGCTGGAAACCTAAGTCTTGAAGAGGACTATATCATAAGCTAAGTCCTTGGAGCTTCAATTAGAGAAAAGATAGATGTTTTTAATATTAGTTTCATCAGACTTTCACTCATCACTTGTTGAGAGGATTTCGAACCTTGCCAGTACATTAGTCAATGACAAACGGCGAAATCTTTAATAAGATCATAATTGATAAAAATTACATCCGATAGTAATAGCCCAGCGTCACTTGCGTATTTGTATGGGTTTTAACACCATAGCTGCAGTCAAATTACACGCCGGTACTCGCATTTTACTCTGTGAAAAGGCTCACAAAGCTTGCCTGGTTCCCCCAACAAGACTAGTCAAACAGTTCTCGAATTCTCTACACTCCATTGGTACGCTCCGATTATATTTTAATATCGCGGTATGGTTTGAACAATTTTTCATATTTGACTAAATTACGTGAGTTAACACTCTACGATTCCGTAGAACCTAACTAATTAATCGAAAAGTTTTATAGATTCGGCATGGTGTCCAACCAAAATGACTATTTGGCAAAAATATGCGCAGAGTCTTCTCAATATTCATGTTATTTCAAAGAAATCCCCTAAAAGTGTCGGAAAAAGAAATTCAAGAAGCCTTCCCATAGGAATTGTTTTGCACTCGTTCGGAGTGACGTATTTGAATTAGAAATATAGATCCGCAACGGAAATTTAAGATAAAAAGTGAAAAGAACTGAAATGAATCTGTTTCGAAACAAGGTTTCAGTCCGCAAAGTTCAAAGTTCATCTAATATCATTCTTTTAAGTAGTGTTGTATAGTCGGCGGACAAACCATATGCAAGTTAAAGGTCTAAGTGCTCAATTTAAAACCTCCAAATTAGTTATATTCATTACTATGAAGTAATTGTTTACATAAGCCTTGGGCCACGGAGTACAATGTGGTAGGTAAAAATTCCTTAAAAACATATTGAAAGTTTCAGTAGCAGAACTGGGCAAAATATAACTATTTTGAGTTGAAAATGTTACCGTCTGATTCAGAATAGTTCTGTTTTCGACGGTTTCGTTTTATGCAAGTCCCTGCGGTTGTTGACAGGAGCTGGATTTTACCGCGGTTATATAAAGACATAGTCAGATTCAAGAGTAATACAGCCGTGTGACATTAGATTTGGCGCAGGCGGAAAAATAAATTTTCGTCTGTTGCATAAGAAATAAAGGTAATTTTGCAATTGCAGGTTCCGCGCGCGTGAATTCCCAGCGGTTGCCGTTTTAAAAAAAGATAAGATACGCAGATTACACGGAGATATTTCTTTTGAACCCGACTCTACTTCACCAAAGTTTAAAAAGGTTGAGTTTTCTGATTTAAAACCTGTCCAATCCATTTCGAAACTTGATAAAAGTGATCACTCTGATTGAATAGAGCAAGTTTTAGTGCAAACTATATAAATATAGACAAATATCTACAACCTGGATTACGGATTCTTCTTCTTTGAAAGCTATTATAAAAAGTTGTGGATTTAAAGTGTTGCAAATGAGGAAAAACACTCGAGGTTGTCGGTAGATCTTGTTATTGACGTAGAAGATATAAAAGTATCGGGTTCAACAAAATTTTTAACCAATGCTGTGGGTTCGACTACCGGTAGATTTAGAAGACTAAAGAAACCAGTTGCTTCCGATTCCAAGTCTAATGAAACATACAACTTGGCGGAAAAGAGCCGTCTCTGCTCAGAAGATCCCGGAGTGAATGGCCGAAACCCAGAAGGAAATCTACTATTGTGAAAAGAGTGATACATGGGAAATACTTGAAACTCTTTTTGATGTAGCATATGTTCAAAATAATTGTAAATCTTGTCGACATTGATGATGCTAAGTATATTCAGGAAGTTTTCCTTAAAAATAGAAAAAATAGATTTAAATATCTAAAAATCCTAAATTACTGGATGGTGGGTAATGGCAATTTTCTCGTCTTAGTCGCTATAGCCTCATGAATAATGCAGACCGAGAACGGAACTCTACGAACTACGGATAATAGGGATGCATTTCCCAGAAAAAACTAAGAATATAGTGTTTTACGAAATTGAATTGTAAATTATAGATTAAAATATAGTTAAAATAAAGCTTTTTTTTAATTTAGGTCGTTACTACAGGTAGTTTTTAAGTATAGAAGACTAGTTTAAGGTAAGGTTCATTATGAAAAATGGAGTTTAAAACTTGAGAAGATTTCATAATAGTCAAACGGACAAATTTTCAACTAAATGTATTTCCGAAACCATAACTTTTCCCTAAATTCATTGAAACAAAAACTCAGTTTTAGTCCTCTCGAAACAAAGCTAAAAAATGAGTCACTCCTCAAAAAATTCTGCAAATTCCAGTAATTCCCTTAAAATGCGCGAAAAAATCTCGTAAATCCTGAGATAATCGGTGAATTTGGGCGCATTTGCGTGTTTGGAGCTGAATAAGGTCCCACGGCAGGCTAGCAGCCTCACTGGCATTCAGCCAAGAATCGATTAGGCCCCCACGACCGGCCCGCTAGGACCACCCGGAGAGGCGGCATATTTAAATGACTAGGTGGATTCAATTAAGGATTTAGAAATAATAGCCAGTAATAAGGTGTGAAAAGTGGTTTCCGGCATATCGATTTTCTCAAATTCCTAATTTCGAAGAGCGGCCATGTATTCCTAGGATGTTGATATCAGATATAGTCGGATTCAAAAGTAATATGGCCGTGTTAATAAGCAGTAGTGTTGCTGTATTTTGGCTGAGTATGGCATAGCGAAAGCAAGTTTGCAACCGCCCGCGTAAAATGTAAGGAGGCTCAGTTAAATATAACGAATAACGCAGCATACAGGGCCTCAATACTTTTGCATCCGACTATTAGTTTCTGAAACTTGGGCGTTACTTGCGAACCGGCGCGATGACAGCTGTTTGAAGCTTCTTCTCATAAGCTAGAAGTCGATGGTTCGAATTCCCCCGTAGACAGAATCCTCCGCACCCCAGAAGCTTTGCTAAGGAGCTACTGCCAAGTTTCTTCATCTCAAATTTTTTATCCAAATGATTTCGTGATTCGTCAAATGAATTAGCATTCTTGTTAGGTTTGAATAGTAGTCATAACTGTGATTGTTAATGCGAGGTTTCTTTTAGTTGAATGAAGTGTAGAAGTTTTATAAAACTGTTTTTATAAATATGCCCAAAGTTGGTTGGTACGTGAAGTTTTGGCGCATTTCCTAGTAGTGGGGGTCTTCTGATTCCCTGTTGTATGGGTCCGTTTGCAAAATGTCCCCTTGCAGGTCCTTGATGATATCCTCTTTTACTTGAATTCCCACCCCGAAATATTTGTTGTGACGGAGTATTGGGACGGGATGGTGGGTTTGGAAAGAATTGTACCTGATGTCCTGGAGTGTTCCCTTTTTATTTCCCCCCATGGGCTTTTGGGTTTTGGGTTGTGGTAACTTTTCCCTCTTACTTGGCCTCTTTTGTTTTCTCGTATAGTCCTTTTTGGAAACCTGATCCGTTTTGGATATTTTGCAGGGACCGGGTCGGCCTGGATTTGTGGTACTTCGATTGGCTTCGCCGGAGTTGGTTCTGCCTGTTTGCCCGGTTCTGGTTCTTCCGGTTCCACTATGAGAAGAAGTTCGTCCACAGAAATGTCTTCAATGTGTACGTTAGCCAGTCCTTCCAAAGCTTCTTCGTCCACTAAAAAATTTTATTTCGTTTAATGGAGTTTTTAGATTAATCTAGCTCGTTTTTACACTGATATTTGTTAATGGTCCTTCACTCTAAGTTTCTACTCTTTGCCAGGACTTTTCAATTTGTGTTATATGTTTTACACATACGTTAGGAATGGTTAGATATCTGTTAAAGATTTTGTTTATTCATATTTTACGAAAGACGAGATCACAGATATTCGGAGCCATACAATCCTTTTCCAGAGCGCACAAGACGGCCCTTAACCAAACGATACATTTAGGTTGATTGTATGAATTTTGCGCACTGGAATTTTGTGCGCCCGAGGTTTGCGCACCGAAAAATTTACGCGCTGATAGATTTGCAAGACAGAGAGAACCTGGCCCAAATATCCAAGTTATGAGAAAATACAAGAACAGTGTGATAACTAGGGAATTTCGAGTCTAACTGGTAGCTCTCTCGTGTTCGTCGTCGTCCTCTAAAGCTCAGAAGACGGTCCTTAACCTAAAGATGATACCTTTATGTAGACTTAGGGATAGCAAAAAATATATCACCCCGCCAAGATAAGCATTTTGTGACAATTGCGGTCACCAAGCTTGCCATACTTTCACCGATGAATACTGAGAATAGCCTACTAAAGATACTGCCAACAAAACCGATTGAAAGACAACCATTGCAAATAAATTATTGTATTCGTTAATTATGTTTAATCTTAATAACGGAAAACCAATATACATTCCAGCTGTCTGTCCGGACTGGTGTGGCTCCTGTCGTAGAGTTATAGACTCCCCCGCTCACGTCTTCTGTCTCAGCAGCCATCTTCCTCTCTTATGCTGTTCAACTAACCATTTCAACATATTTTCCACCATCTCTTTAGTGCGAACAAATATCATGAAATTCGCTTCGAACATATTTCGCTTTTTGCTGACTTCTAGATTAATTGGTAGGTACTTGTACATACCTGTAATTGCTATATAATTAGTAATCGTTTTAGAGAAATATATGTCCTTGCTTACAGTATCTATTCCAAAAATAATTTTTTTGCTTTTTTAAAGACTTTTTCCTTTCCTTTCTTTTTAAAGACATTCCTTTCTATTTTTTATTACTTTATCTCTCTGAGTACTAAGTTGTTAGTAGATTTCTCGTCCGTCACTGTTGGATAAACTTACCAGGCTCGGTTGTAGCATAAATACTGTGGAAGGTGGGACTATGGAAGAGCATACCAGACTAAAGTTAGCAGATACTGGGAATCGCACTATTGCGCCAGGAATGGAAATTTCGCGGGCCGGGTTCGGGGCAGCCAATTTAGAGAACTGGCCGGCCAGGGCCGGCCCCTAATAAAATTTCAGAACAATTTTCAAAAATAGTACTACCTCAAAATATTGAAGCGTCTGTGTTAAGAAAGAACGCTAACTTAGAAGTTAGTTTTGGCACTCGTAGCAACGCCAGAGAATATTCACAACTATTCAATTTCTTAAAACAGTTTGTTTGTTTTGTTATTCGGTGTTTTTGTAATGTCTTATATAATAGCGGGCGGTCCCGTTCGGCCTTTTTCCAGCTTTCAATAGCGCGTTTAATGTTTGGTTATCTAAACGCAGAGTTCATCTAAAAGCAGAAAGGTATCTACCAGCGATGTGCGGAATTCCGCGTCTTTTTGGCAAACTATGATAACTGCAGTTCCGCACTTTGCTCATTTCTACCATGAATTTTTCTTAATTATGAGGTCTTACTAATTGATTTACCTTGTCGCATCGTTTGGTTATGTTATACAGCAATCCACTGGCAATATATGTTGGACGCGAACTTTTTCTAAAATTGATTTAATTCACTGAAAAGTAGGAAGGTTTTTTGTGGTACAACTAAATGGCATTGGATCTTATCGCTTTTTCGAGTTATAAGAAAATAGAGAAACTGCAGTTGCAAGATCCTATTTTTCGATTCGTTCGATCGCAATTTATCCTGCGCAGTAGTATAGAAACGCCCGGTTGGGTGCCCGGGCAGTTTTTGGCTGCACGAGCAGTTGAGAATTGAAGTTGAGAACGGCAAAATTTACCGGAAAATTTACCATACAAATTTACCGGTAAAACGGTATACCGTTTTACCGGTTTACCATACCGTTTACCATGCCGTACCCCACCCTAATGTAGTCCATCTCAAGACTTAGGTTTCCAGCTCGGTATCACAAGTGGGTAGCAGTGTTATAACAATGAACGTTTTCTCCAAAAAGTTTTCTCATTTTTTATATAACAGCGCCCCGCTAGTGATATGGCCCTGGAAACCTATCTAATAGACTTGTCTAACATAAAAGTAGGCCCCTGATACATATTAGAAAAGAACTAAAGACATTAGCCTACTAAATTTATAAACATACTGAAATGATAACAAACTTCCATCGGTACTGCTTTAGGTTCGAAACATATTTTGGATAGTTTTCGAAGTGGAAGTCACGCAGCTGCACATTAGGCATGTTCTGAACTAGCATATTAGGCTTATTGGTGTCTTATTGTTATTATTATCTTATTATTGATTATTGGTAAACTAGAAGTATTCTAATATTCTAACAACAAATCATGTGCCAATTAACTGCTTAAACTTTTTGGTCTTTCGGGCTTTTTGGTCCTCTCTCCTTCATCCGTCTTACTGGTGCGTGCTACGACCTATCTCTTCATGCCTTTCGACATAGAAGATGTGTCGCCATTTCGCACATCCGGTCGCTATATGATCTGCGGTTTCAATGAAGTCACCGCAGTGTCTACAGAACCTTTGACCGGCTCTGTCTCCTATGTACAACCCCCCTTCCTGGGCGGCTAACACTATTCGGGCTACCTCTATTGAGATCTGCCCTGATTCTATCCATAAGACAGAATCCTTGAGAGATATTCTTCCCTCTTCGGACCAGCGAAGCATGATGCCCCCCGCTGAGTTCCTTACGCGGTTTACCAATAACCGCTCCCACTCTGGTTTGCACAGAGCAACTAGTCTCTGGGCCACTTTCGTGGGCGTATCCAACATTGGTATTCCATTCATTTCCAATTCCCCTTTCTGCTCAGAGATTTGGATTTGGCCGGGCCCCCAGAGCCGGTACGTTTCTAAGACCCTTTCGAGGTCCAACAGGATTGTTCTCTTACGATTCTTCCCGGTCCCAAGCTGCAGGACTATGTCCTTAGCCAGCCTGAGTCCCGGGGCTCTCATAAGATAACAGGCTTGGTAAATCACCGCCTGTTCCCTTTCCTGTTTCATGCACCGGAAGCCGAGGCCTCCGTATGCCACTGGCAGAAGAACCCTGTCTTTGCAGGCGTTTCTCTCACGACCTTTGGCCGTTGCCAGTGTTTTGATCATAAGATCATTGGCGGCTTTGCCGACCTTATGGAAGGATTCCGTTTTGGCACTCTTTGCCACCGTCCTGCCGTTCACGAGGAACTGCAGTTTGGAACCAACTTTGCAGTTGTATTCATTTCTCTTCTGACCGAGTGTTAGCTTGGTCGAGAAGATTGCCTTGCTTTCACTCTCAACGATGCTGAGAGCGCGCTGTTCTAACACAGCGATGCTTGGCAAGTCTGTTTGCTCCAGACCGAGATACTTGTATGTTTGAGTATCTGAAAGAACCGGTATACCGGCCACGCTATTGTTAAGCCGTTCACCGGCGTTAATAGCTTTGATAGCACATTTTTTCCTATTGAGTTCCAACCCCAATAGACCTGCTACCTTCACGATACCGGCGATGTTTCTCGCCAATTCCGTGGTGTCTGAAGCATACAGCTTCAGGTCATCAGCGTATAACTGATGTGTTATCTTCAGTCTGTTATTTGCGAGTGTGTGTGTCCTTATCCAATGGGATACGGGGGCTATCAGTGGGTGATTATTAAGTTATTATGCATTTACTTTTCAACTGTATTATTCTTTTGTCTTGTAATAAGAATTTGTAATAAACAATCATAGTCATCAAATTGCTCAAACAAGTTTGAAAATAAAAACGTTACTTCTCTATAAATTGACCCACTATCTCGGGGACCAAGGATTCCACCGTGGCCTCCCGGATACTTTGGTACCCAAGATAATGAGCCCTATAAATCCAACCTCGTATGATTTTCTGTATTCCTTAAGTCCCAGATCATACACAATGATCGTTCGATTTCGCCAATGGCTGTGAATGTTTTCCAACTGAAATTTTAAAATTATAGAATTATTGAAGAGTTATTGCTGCTGAACATTAGGGTCATACGTTGCCTCATTTCAAAAAAGTGAAAAGATTACCAAGAGTAATCCCTCATTACCGTGATTATCCGATAATGCGGTTACAAACTGAGCCTCAGGTAGGTGATCTTGGGAGATATTAAAATAGTTGGCGTTACCCAAAAGATCTGAAAATATCAATAAAACGAAATGTTTTAGCTGCAAAATACTAAATTTCTACCTAATTTCTTCAGGTCTTTCAAATGCGAACAATTGAATGGAATTCCAACAAGCAATGGGTTATGAGGATTGGAATAGCAAAAACTATGGTTGAACCCGTTGTTGTCAGAGCAAAAACAATCGAGGGAGTCGCCTTGGTCCTAGAATATATTCAGTTATTTTGTTAAAGACATTAATAAAACTAAAATATTGTTAGAAATTTCTAAATTTAGAATATAAGATTGTAATTACAGCTAAATTATTGAGATTTAGGCATGAAAAAGTTGTGCCCTACTAGGTTCTCAAACGGACCGGGCCAATTTTACGAACCCCATTATACTGAACCTTGAACCGTCTTTATTCACTGATCATTCACCTACCAGTTTCGCTTGTAGAGAAGAATACGTATAAAACATTTTAATAAACATAATTAAATACGGAAGGTATATTATCGTCTGCAATGTATAAATCTATAAAATACTATAGTATGTTTCAAAACATAGACTACATTGCGCCGGCTTCATACGAGGCGCGAAGTTGCAAAAATTTGCCTTCAGAAGTTCTATCCACGAAGAGATGGAAAGCCTTTTCCAGCGAATTTGATGGCAAATTGTGCAACACCACCCATCGTATGAGGCCGGCGCAATGTAGTCTAGGTTTTGAAACAGACTATACTACGATTATCTTTTGTCTATAATATTTTATATCTTGTTTTATTTATCCATCATTTAAGTTGTACTTAACTCAGAATACAGGTAATGGTTTCACATCTGTATCGTTATAGATAACCTACCACGGAAATAAATGAAGGACGCAGATGGTAAAGCATAGTCTCAATTATTATTCTTTATTGATTTTCAGGAGTATATATATATGTATATATACCAGCAGAAAAATGCCTAAAATTATACTTAAATGGAGGTATTAGATGAAATTCTAACATTTGTTAGAACTAAAGGAAACTACACGTATAATGGATAAATGAACCACACCCATCTCTTTATGTAAAGCAAACTTTAAAAAAATAAACTCGATATAAATCGGATCTAACGGCAAGATCCTTTGACGATCAATCGGAACTATATCCTCGATTAGGTGAAAAAGGGATATTCCTGAATACGTTTTATTGAAATGAGGTGTGTGATCTGAAATTCCGCTATCCGCGGCAAGAACTGCATTCTTTTTTGGATTGGGCGTTTCTATCGTATGAAAATATAAGGAATCGAGCCATTTATTGATAAACCTTTACCTTGATTTACTTGTGAAGTTTATGTATCGAGACTATATTCAAAATAATTAGTACTACGGTTTATTGAGTAATAGGTGTGAATATCATTGATACATCATTGATCATTGATATGGAAGATATACAATGAAAAATATACCGCGCCCTCATTTTATAAAATACCAAAGCGTTTATTCAAAACGAAATATCAAGACTTAATTGCAGATATTCCGAGTCTTTCATATACAGCATAAATTATGTTAGCTTGTTCGAAGGCACATTGATTCCAACAATAAAACATCGTTCACTTGATGAATTCAGATCAACGTTATCTTCTTTGTCTCAATTCACTGTATATATTAGGAAGATCTTGCTTATTTTCCATTATTTAATTAGTTTTGTACCACAAACAGTATGGTCCGGTCGGTCGTCGTATTGGTGGTACATACCGTATTGAGTTAAATTGTCTCCATACCCTGCCAGGCCAAACTAACCCGACTTCTCACGGAAGGCCCTAAATATACTATAAAAAGCCCGGCCCAGCCCGGTATGAGGTCTGAAACTAACTGAGTTACCCATATGATTAACGTTTCCTTTGAAATAACTAGTTTAAATGCTTAACATTGAGCCTTATCATTGTTTTAAATATTCAATTTTTGGATATGATTTACCCTCACATTTTGTTTGTCATTTGTAATCTTACCCTAATATTAGTATTATCTTTTCAGCTGTCGTTTAAAAGTGCAAAAACTAATGAATAAAAAACAGCTATCTTTCCTAATTCGCTGGTTGCTGATAACTTTGAGTGTAATTGCATATATTGTTGTTAGGTACATGACAACGGAGTACAAAATGTAGGTTTATTAAAATGCAGTTTTTCTACAGGCAATGTCAAAGATTTTGGCAAGTCTATCCAAGTCAGGGCCGATAATTTAGTAAACGGGCCGGCCGGCCTTTTCCCAGCCCTGAGTAATACTGCATACAACAGCTTGCATAAAATTGACTGACTTAGGTGAATATACTGATAAAAAATATCCAAAAACATCAATATGTAACGTTTATTCTTTATGGTTCTCTTTATGGTTAATGCCGAAAAATGCACTGAAAACTAACTTTTTTAAACAATATTCGCTAAAAGTGTGAAATAGATTAGGGCCAGCCGGGCCGAGGCCGGAAATTTGAGAAACGGGTCGGCCCGGGCGTTCCCGTTCTCTTTTTAAGGTCAAATTTTATTCAAAACATGTAATATTGTACAAGCATTTCCCATGATATTCAGCAAACTCGATGAAGAGCTTCTTCCTTTAATTTACATCTCAAAATCTGCTCAACAGTTGCCGAAGAATGGTAGTTTATTCTGTTGGGCGCAGACATCATCCAAATACCATACAACAAGGGTATGTTCATTGATGTGAATCTCACATATTACATACAGTTTGTTATTTTTCGTACCTTACTGTTCATTCCCCAGCCAAAGCATTTTGGAAGCAATTTGGCCCAATGGTAGCAATTTTTCGATTACCTTGAAAGTCACTATAACATAAAACATAGTTCTTTAAAATATCAAGCAATGGTAACGCGTTATGAGATAACCGCGTCGTGCATTTCCTCAACAACAATTTACTAGTTTATGTTCGCCAAACATTG
This sequence comes from Phasmarhabditis papillosa, assembly GCA_034691345.1. NCBI lineage: Eukaryota > Metazoa > Nematoda > Chromadorea > Rhabditida > Rhabditidae > Pellioditis > Pellioditis papillosa. Next base: position 11,245 of record JAQGAV010000892.1, on the reverse strand, counting down.
AAACATTCTGATTTTGGATCAAACAGGCGTATTTTTTGAGAAAACAACCGGAAAACCTTGTAAATCGGAACACAGAAAGATTTTCGGCCCCGGCCCGCGAGATTGCTAGCCCTGACTATATTTATTCTCCGAATGACTCCAAAGTTGTTCTAGGCCACTGCAATTAACGAAACTTGGTTGAAACGCTGTGACCACGGACAACTGTTTACTAATAGTATATTTGAAGATGAAAATATACCATATTCCACAGTATTTGCTGGTAAGTAATATAATGACGATTCCAAGTTATTAAAATGTATTCAGCAATTTCAATAGGTATTAAAATTATTTGAAACTTATTCAGGAATTCCGGATACTTATAAAAACCTTTTCCACAAAACTCGATTTGCTTTCCACTACATCTGGCGTTATATCTCGAAGGACTTTGATTGGTACCTTAAGGTTAGCGAACTATGTCACAGTAGTGGTTTAAAGGTTGTTGACCTGTAATATAGTCCTTCTCAAGACCTAGTTCTTGTTCTTAAAATCATCTAATTAACCTAATAAAAATTTGATTGATCAAATCCGACTTAATTTGGAACAAAAAAAACTGTTCGGTGAACTACATTGGATGAAAAACTTTAGAGGTAGGCATTCATCTAATATTGAACCAAATAAAAATGTAATCAATATATAGTCTATCTCAAGACCTAGGTTTCCAGCGCGGTATCACGAGCGGGGCGTAGTGTTATAAAATACTGTAAAATCGGTCGACGTGGTTCGTTTTCTCCAAAAGCACATTCAATTTTTATAACACTGCGCTAGTGACACCGCGCTTTAAACCTAAGTCTTGAGATAGACTATGGTTACAGACTAAATTGAAAATAGAACTTCATCAAAAGACAAATAAAGGTCTATAATTTTTAGGCAGATGATGATACCTATGTAATAGTGGAAAACCTAAGACAATTTCTAGCTGCACTGGATCCAAATGAACCGCATTATATTGGATATTCACTGAAAAATATCCTTGTGAGTCTAAACCAAAAGTCAATACACTTAGGTTGCCCCCCCCCGGGCCGATTTCCCAAAATGTCGGCCCCGGCCCGTAAAATTCCAAGCCCTGTCTCTTAACTATTCAGAGCTATAGTTAAGAGAGAATAGCTCGGCCTAGTCGCCTCAGACCAAACCGAGAAAGACGATCCCGGACGAGCCGAACGGGCTCGACCATCCATGTTGGATGGTGGGGAAATTTCAAGCCCTGGTGTTTTTGATTCTCAAATTTCTACCTATAAACAATCTTTTACTGTTGAAAATACTAGAATTTATAGAAAAATGGTTTTAATTCCGGTGGTGCTGGTTACATTTTCTCAAGAAAAGCATTGGAAATGTTTGACAATCAACTTTATTTAAATGAAACACTTTGTCCACATGATGTAAAGGAAGATGTAGGTATTGGAAGGTTAGTTAAGACATAGAAGTGACTTATAATCGGAAGAACATTACCGTAATCGGCTATTATTTTCTAGTAAAGCAACCACCACAGTAGCCTCGATAGTGTCAATAAAAAAGACTGCAGAGCGGTGTTATTTACGGTTTCAAAAATCGCTCGTTCTGTGGCAAAATTAAACTTCCATTATATGGTTCAATGCGCAATTTTTTGTTTGTTGTCTGAAAAATATTATTGTACTAGTTTTATTTTGTATCATGTCCAGAAAAAGACACGATTGCTCACTTGCGCAATTGCGGAAGCCTATGTATACCACCGCGCTCTGAAGTTTGTTTGTTGTAGACTATAACTAAGTGGATAGAGCACCCGTTTTTAGTTTCTTGTATTGTTTCTTGTAGAAACGCCCAATCCAAAAAAGACACATTGAATTAGCTTGAAATGCTTAAGCAAAGTGTATCTCACAAAGATATTCGAATTCAGTGAAGATATCGAAATAAGATAAGTAACATCGAGAACTTACCGATGATCATCTTTCTAAATTTACTCGTTTAACGATATACCGCTACTGTTTATATATTCTTTTTATATATTTTAGATGCTTGGCTAATATTGGTATCTATCCCGAAGACACTCGAAATGAAAAGGGACAAAATAGGTAACATATATTCAACATCTTCGGTCATTCCTAATAGTGGAAAGATTCCCTTCGGCACAATATTTCACTAAATCTAAAATCACTCGAAAAAGAATAGAAAAATATAGATTATAGATTTTATTTTGACACACCGAAGATTATGCACGATGGCTATCACATTAATGGAACGTATATGATGTACAGTGAAACTAGGGTTAGTAAATCCGGTATATAATGGTGGCTCGCCTTATTGCTTTGTCGGTGCTGAGTATGGTTAGAATTGGGGAATCAAAATTTCGTATTCCCCCGGGATATGTTTGTCGGGTTTGGTCCCGAGAAGGATGAAACTCGTTTTCAAAAAAAAAATTAGTTTTAGGGACATTTCTGCTCTATCTGAAAAAAATTGATTCCGGCTTTATCGATTTCCCGAGTCGGGCGGGACCCGATCACTTCCCGGACCCGAATACCCAGTGACACATAGTCAGACTAAAAATCATGCAGGTTCATAATTTTTAATTTCTTTTTCCAAAAATACAATTTTTTCAAAGACAAATATGAGTGCGCCTGTATCGAGACTGAGCCATGCCAATTCGATTATCTTGAATAATAATAACACGCTAACACTGTACAATCCTGAAAGCTACCAATCTATTATTATTCCTCTGTTTGTATTTTATCCTTTTAGGGTATGTCCGCCTTTGCCAATGATTTGATTTCTTTCCATTACATAACACCTGATGAAATTAGAACGTTTGATATGTTACTCTATAGAGTCAATGTTGACAATAATAAGGAAATTGTGGGCGATCCATAATTAACAGCTTCTACAATAAAACTGTCAAGTATGTCCTTCCAGTTATTTCAAGCAGAAAACAACATATAAACCATAAACCTAATACTTGTTACAGCGTGTATCTAGATTATTATCAGCGTAGCACATTGAAAGAAAGAAAGAAAGAAAGAAATGTTTATTGATTATAATTATTATTTATTGATTATACCAGAAAACAAAAGAAATAAAAATTGCTGAGTATCGTTTTTAACTTGATTGACTTGTTTTTCGGAAGGAGATTGGGACCATGAGGTATTTATTGCCAATCTCCTTTTTGTATACAATGTACAATGACTAAAAATAAATACATGATTAAATTAAAACAATTGAACTACGAGTTAACTTAATTTTCTGGCTAAATCAATGAAAATCTCACAATGGCTATCTCTAAAACATTCTAACATCGGCTATACAATTAAAATCTAAGTAGGTGTTTCCTAATCTACAGCATGGTCATAATGTTTCCAACAAAGACAACTTTTGACTATTTAGTCCAAGCTACAAAAAACACTTTGTCAGGCAAATGCTGGTAATTAAGGTCGGTGTTCGGTAACGTTTTCAAAAATAACGGTAACACGGTAAACCGGTAAACTCGATTTGAAGTTTTACTGGTATACCGTTTACCGCACCGTACTGCTTGTTCACTCTACTGGTAAGTGAAAGTTTCCTATAATAAATATAGTTAACAGTCAGCCATTCTGTTTAACATTTCTCAGCTTTTCGGTCTCTTAGTTCAACTCAAATAAACCCAAATAAGAGGTGTTAAGAGAACCGTATTCATAAGGGATCGTTTGCTGTTAAGATTGATTTGTCATCATGCTATTTAGGCTTTCACATAGTGGATGTCTAAACCTAAGAATTAGAAGATGCATAAGACTACTCACCATGGCCGCATACCTGTAGACAGCATGTAGTTAACGTAGAATCCAGATCTTCGATGGTTTAGACTTAGTCTTGGTATAGTCTATTTCAAAACCTAGACTGCTATTATAATAAACTTATATTAATAACCCCACTGTTTTTTTTGGCAATAATAACAACTCTAATAGAAATCTATTTATATAGATAGATGTTAATCTAGATTATATGCAGTCTTTGCAAGGATTTCCGCATAGGCAAGCTGCTAAATGTTATGTGTAGTCGGTTTGCAAGATCGAAACAAAGAACTAAAAATTTCCAAAAGCATATAAAGATTAAGAAAAAGAAACAAGCCGAATCATACAGAATTAGGCTATGATGTCCATTTTCTAGCAATGCGAACTTTGCGCCCCAACATTTGCGCCCCGGAACTTTGAGCCCCAAAGGAAGAATGCTTTAAATTACTCAATACATAGTCTTCTTGAATACTAGGCTTAGATATAAGTGTTTGTAACTGAAAATCATTCTACTTTGCAAACATAGTCTTAATGTGACGATTACGCAACCAAATAACACCTTTTCTCAGAAAATAGGCTTAGTTGTCGGGCGCAAAGTTCCGGGGCGAAAAATTCACACGACCAATATTCTTTATCTTATGGTTAGCTTGAAGTGTAAAATTAGACTTCTCACTGGTTCATTTTATGAACTCCCAATTAGTTAAGTTGTCAGTATTCTAGTATTTGATTATATTTTGAAAACAATAATAAAACATAACTGTTCTTGTTTATTATAAAAAGAAAACAATAATCATGAAAAAATTTCAGGAAAATCGAAATTGAAATAGTCAATGAACGTAAAACATCAAACTCTTCTATTCCTGATACTACTGTTATCTATTATTTTTATTGTAAGTAACTATCCAACATACGTTAGGTAAGATAATATTTGACGTACTTAACTTAAAAGTATATTCGAAATAGTCTTTTGTCTCCCTCGAGTACTAGTAAACTATCAGAAATAGTACGCTATAACTATTGATTTGTGGGTTCCGAAACTTTTCACACTTATATATAGTCAGCGCCAAGAGTAATGACCGAGTGTAATGCATTCATCGCTCGTTGAGCCCTTTTTCGATCACCGCGCCAGCATCTGGCGGCAACTCTCCGTTCTATATTGTACCTTGTACGCGCATGCAATTTACCGGAAGGTGCGGTGTGAAAAAACCTATAAATACGCAAGTAACGCTCCATCATTACTCTCGGCGCTGACTATATTTACTTACAATTACTTAGTTCCACATTCTATTTACAAACTTTTGCAAACCATCTTGACCCCATCGGAAAAAAGTAATTCTTTCTCCATGTGAGAATTATGTTTTGTCTACAATATTCAGGCTCCTTTCTTACATTCAATTTTCGGGGGTAGGAAACATGGGATAAGTAAGCTGCTGGTCTCCCAAGCAACCAGTAAACTATATTTAAAAACAACTTAAGACTTTAGAAATTGGTTCATAGGTAATCAACTTTTTAAATGAATTAAAAACACCCATCAAACGCACCACGTCGATCGATTTTACATTCATTTTTTATAACACAGCGCATCGTTCGTGAAACCAAAGTCTTGAGATAGACTATTTTCTTACATATATATTCTAGATGTATGGCTAATATTGGTATCTATCCAGAATACACAGGAAATGAAAAGGGACAACACAGGTATGTAACTTGTTGGATATTGATACAGAGAAATTACTCAACAAAGAACATAAAAACAAATTTAAGTATTATATATTCCATTATCACACACCCAAGTATATATATGATAACCATCGCAATAATGATCCGTATAAAACAACAAAGGTTAGTAAACAGTTACTAGTAACCTGAGATAGGTGTCTCGAAACAACACCAAAGATGTCTCGCCCAAACTAAATATATCTAATTTCCCCAATTAGCGTTTACTCCACTGTAAAAGTTCTATCCCTTGTCGAGGAGAAAATCTAATTTATAAGTATTAAAATTGGTATTTTAATTCCTGTATCACCCGAAAATAACAATAGATTTGTTGGAGGCAGGGCGTCGGCCATTCATTCCGAAATATTCAGACAAGAAAATCTAATACTAAGTTCAGTAGGCTGCAGGGGTGTTTAAGGTGAAAGTCGAATATGACAATTAGGGTGCGGTTTCGGTGGTAATTTAATAAAAATAGCGGTATTCGTTGAATTTCTTTTTACCGGGGTATACCGCGACGTTCCGTACCGTATCCCCACCCTAATGAGAGTGCCATGGTTTGCTTCCAAAATTAGGTTTAGGTGAACTTTATCAAATAGTCTACTACAAGCATTTTGTCTGTTCCATTTCTTTGTATATTATATCATTATAGGGTGTGTCGGCCTTTCCGGATGATTTAATTTCTTTTCATTATCTACAGCCGGATGAGATTAGGACGTTTGATATGTTACTCTATGGAGTTAGAGTTCAAAATAAGGACAAACCATAATAACGATGAACTTTTATAATAAATAGTTTATAAAAAACAATGTATTATACGTTTGAAGAAGAAACACGTGTCTTTTCTTTGATTACATGTATATATAGTTTATGATTCAGTTTTTAATGTCTTGCGTTTTTTATAAAATGAATTCATAAGCTACTTAATTATTATAAGGTAAATCATTAGAAGGGCAGTTTTCGTTATCAGTTATCAGGATTTGCCATGGTGCGGATAGAATATAAACTTGCTCGTTTAAATTTGTTATTATATGGAAATTATTTATTCAAAATCAAAAAAATCGAATCCTTCTTCGTCTTGTTTTCTTTTCTTTGAACAATGTGACTTATGATGACAATAGTTCAGCGGAATTGTTGTTCCATGGGTGGTCAGCCTAAAATAAGTATATATTAAAACATTAAAAATAAGTCATTCTATCATATTCTATTATATAAAGGTAAATGTGGTGACTGTTAAGCGAAATAAGGCACTAAAACTTTTAGACTCTTATTGTTGTTCGTTAATGAAGATAAGCAAATGAAATTCTTTGAAAAAAACTCGCGCGTATAGTTCTAGCCAATCTCTTTTGAATTGTAAACATTGAACAAAACTTTAATTAATTGAATAAATCAGTGGCAGTAGTATAGAAACGCCCGATTGGATGTCCGAGCAGTTGTCTATTGTTGCCATGGCAGGCAAAAACTGCTTGGGCGTTTCTATACTACGGCCACAGGTTTTGTACATTTGGCGATTGAATTTGCTATGTCCTGTTATAGTCGGCGGACTATTCGCTTGCAGCTAAAGGTCTAATAAATTATATTTAGAGCATAGCTTTGCCCTAATTGATATAATAACGACTAATAAATTTGCAGTTCGCACAGTAACCCCTTGCAAGCGATTGTAGTCCGCCGACTATAGCATAGGACGCAGCTAAACGTGACTGTGTGAAGATATATGTAATGACAGTTCTTACCTTTTCAAATCGGTTTTCCTGTAAGATCGATGTTTATTCTTAATAATCCAAAAGTCGTCTTGCTCTTCATCCTGAATACAAGATGCTCTAACTGTTGTTTAAATCTTACAATAAACTAATCTTGAATTTGAATTTGTTGAATTTTATCGACCGCGATTCGTAATCGAGGTTCAGTAGTTTAATATACAATCCACTCCGTAAACGACTTTGTAAATTTTAAGAAACCTTTTACAAACAAAAAATAAGAAAAAAATAAGAAAACATTGACCTAAAGGGAAAAAAAAGGGGGAATTTAGACATATAAATATGTATATAACATACGGTATAAGCTGCAATCTGTTTAAAGTTAATATGAGTCTCGTTGTAGATTCTCATAAAACCAAATCCATAATCGGTTGACCGCTTCGCACTCCACGGTCCGGGGTGCTCTTCGAAGACATCGGTGTTCTCTCGGCAACCCTAGAAAAAAGATTAAGTAGCGTGCTGATTGAAATGAACTAATTGCAATTTAACAATAATATTGTTGTTTCACAACCTAAACTGTAAGCACCGGCCTTATTCAATGCGCGGTATTGCACAATATCCTTATAGTTGGCGGCCAAGGATTACGCAAAGGCATACGGTACAAATTGCAAATGTTACTGGAGCGCGGCCCAGCAATGGCGCGCGAAACGCGAACTAGTCAATGATGGAATGTTTAACACCGCATCTAACTTATTTTCTGGAACAATTAATTTATATTAGCAAAGATAATTATTTAGCCGTTTCATTCAAGTTCTCAGGCATTTAACTTATCTATTGCAATACCACGCAGAGATGGTGCCCATTATTAGGCCAGAGCTCGTCTTGGAAAATGTATGCACTTTTTTACCCAAACAGGCCGTCTCATTCTAAAATGAACCAATCCGGCTATCTTAGTACTAACCGCGGAACCGCTAATAATATGAACTGGTGCAGGAGGATCGACATATGGTGACGTGGTCCCATTGTAAACCTAAATAAATGTGAATTGCAGTTGAATTAAACGTCCCTTTAAAAAAGATTGGTGGAGGCGCTTTCGCCATGTGGTTACAGCCTGGGATGGGAATTTCACGGGCCAAACACATCCTTAGGTAAAGTCGCACTATTTAATGTTAATGCCGGAAAATAGCACTGAAAGCTAACTTTTTTGAAGAATATCCGCTAAAAATTGTGAAATATACTAGGGCCGGCCGTAAAATATTGGGAAATCGGTTCGGGCCGTGGCCGATATTTGAAAAAAGAGACGGCCTTACACCAGCCCTAGTTAGAGCATCAGTCTCGGAATCCGCGAAGATCTTTTCAAACATGCAAGCAAGGGTCATTTCTTTGATTTAATAGTTGAGATTTAAGGCTTCAATTAGACTTTATGTAATACATACCGTTCTATTATAAACTGGCCATAATCTTTCGTAACTGTGCTCGTGGGCCCAGATTTCTATATCAACTCCATATTGATAAAACAGTTTCTCCAGACCGTAAGCATGTGTTTTCGGAAGTCCTGTTCGGATCTGAATTATATTTTAATATATAGTCTACGGACAAATCTCATGAAGTTTAAAAGTCTATTTATTATAAGGCATCGGTTGCTTGTACATTTTCTTTGGATTTCCGCGCTCATTCTAAATTCTACAGTACACCTCTGCAAACGATTCACCCGTCGACTATAGATTATCAATTAGTTCTCAATACTTGCAGCTCATAGTTTGTATATTATATACTTTATAAAATTAACAATACTTACAATACTCTCGTAGAAAGTGCAATCGTCCCCATCAAGATCAGAACAGTACATCGGCCTATGTCCCATAGTTATAATCCAAGGCACGTTGTGACGGTTTTCGTTGGCCTTCTGGAAAATGTATATTGGTACTTAAACAGTAAGTTAGCAACAATTAGTACGATTTTCCTGTTTTATTTAGTTTTCAAGATAGGTGCTCAAGAGGTGCGCACCGGTGGGCTCTGCTCAGGGCAGAGACGCCTTTGGGTGGCTTTGGTCAAAGATCGGCTCAATAAACGGCACAGTTGCCCACTATTCGGGCCAAACTGGGCTCGGCAATGACATCGGCTCGTTTGCGAAAGAGTCGATCCACCGGTATCCATTTCGTTTAGTTTATGATTGCCAATAAGTAAAATACTGTTATATATTATAGTCTATAACAAACAAGAAACCTCAGATAGCTGTGGTATACGAAGGCTTCCGCAATTGCGTATTTGTCTTTTTCTCGACATGATACAAAATAAAACAAGTAAAGCAATATTTTTCAAGCAACAAACAAAAAATTGTGCATCGAACCATATAATTGAAGTTTCATTTTCCCGCAAAACGAGCTATTTTTCAAAACAAGCTACACCGCTCAGCTCACCGCAGTCTTTTTCTGTTATAGTCAGTGGACTAATCGCATGCAATGGGTTACGGTACGAACTGCAAATTTATCAGAGTTTATTAGAGCAATCACAGCAAATCTATGCTCTAATTCAAATTTTTTAGACCTTTAGCTACAAGCGATTAGTCCGCCGACTATATGGACTACAGCTTTTCAAATAGATTTTTCCTTCATCAGACTTACGGTCAAATCATCAATAAGCCAATTCCACTGGTTTTGAATCTGTTGCCAACCATATTGAGTATAGAAGTAGAATTCTGTTGAGAATACGATAAAATGAGTCTTGTCCAAGTCAAAACTGAAAATAAAATGTAAAATATTGGCTAACAGAAGGATACAACACCTGTAAAAAAGCCCGTGATCAGAATCAGGCATAGTAAATCGATTGACGTAATGGGTGAAGTTAGCTTCGGCCTAAATTAAATAGCAGTTATTTAAAAGAAATTTGGGGTTTATGTTTTGTGGTGGAAGTGGTAATTGTTTTAGTTGGGTTCGAGTGGGAAATATGGTTCAAAGTCTCAGGTTTCAATTTTTCGAGACATTTGCAACAATAACGACACACAACTTTTGGGGATGAAGATTTAATATTATTGTTAGTCATAGTTAAAGCAAAATATTGACTATTTATGCAAAGTATAGTAATATATAGTCGGCAGACAATCGATATGCAAGTTAAATGCCTGATTGTTCAATTTAAAACGCACAAATGAGTTATATTCCTTAATATATATATTAAAGGTCTCAGAAAAATAAGTTAGATGTGGTATATACATTGCATCATTGACTCCTCGTTTTCGCGCGGCCGCTCTCCAATAAAATTTGCTGTTTGTACGGTATACCCATTCATAAGCCTAGCCCGCCGACTATATATATATACTTCCGACCCTTGGGTTCGTTTCTTTTTATTTATCACCTTATTCCACATACCTCATGGTTTCCAACAGCTGTCATGTATGGTACAAACGCTGCTGAAGACTCGATTTGTCGATTAAATTCATCTCCAACAAGACCGTTTTTAGAATCCATGTTATAGGCAAAATCTCCTAAAATTAATTGCAGTTTCTTTTGTATATAAAAGAGTACAACATTTCTGTAAGCTATAGGCTATATCAAGAGCGATGTTTCTAGTTTAGTATCCATTGGTCATAGTATAGAAACGCCCGGGGGGTGCCCTGGCAGTGTTTGGCCTGCCGGGCAACACTTAATAACTGCTCCATCAGCTAAAAACTGCCCGGGTACCCACCGGGGCGTTTCTATACCACTGCCCCAGTGGAACAGCGGCGTTATATACAATTGAATAGAAAATTGATGGATTGTTGGAGTCTTTTCTTCAAAAGTACATTCATTTTAGTCCAACACCCCCACTCTACGGGATACTGCGATGGAAGGCTAGCTCTTTAAACAGACTATAGTTGTTCTTTGTAAACAAGTATGCTTTGAAAAGATTCTTTGTTGAGAGGCTTGAAACAATATTCAGAGGTTTTATTCAAATTAGTCCTTCACTCACCCACATGCAATACCATATCAATATCTCCGTCCTGAGACATTTTCTGGATTTTTCCCAAACTCCGCCCATTTTCATTGCCCAAGTCGCCGAAAACAGCAAACGCGTAACCACCGTCAG
>JAQGAV010000891.1:0-25653 GCA_034691345.1 Phasmarhabditis papillosa | reverse complement strand
GAATAATGTTACTCAGAAGAACGAGCTCTTTAAAAAACGATATAATGTCAAAAACCCATGTCTAGGTACCTTTAAGAGCCAGTAATTTACCAATGGGCGCGAAAAGGACTGGCGCGGGCAGAAAATTTTTGATAGTTGCCAGGGCCGACAAATTCCATTCCCTGACAGTAGCACAAAGTTATGATATATAGTTTATCCCTAGTCCTAGGTTTTCAGCGTGGTATCACGAGCGGCGCAGTGTTTTATGAAAATGAATGTAACATCGGTCGACGTGGTTCGTTTTCTCCAAAAGTATATTCATTTTATTAAAGACAGCGCCCCGCTCGTGATAACCCGCTGGAAACCGCTGGTGGATATAGCTTCAACTTGGAGTAGCGTGTTAGTTCCGTTTATAACAATTCCTAATAATCTCGTATACATTTTGGCCAAATAAGTCTGAAGCTGGCCGAGGCTGTATTTTACCTTAATAAGTGTCATTTGATCTTCCTTGTTGATTATTGATAGAAACGGCATGCTCTGTATCCATTCCAGCATCATCAACAAATCTGCTTGGGTTACTGTAGAAATATCCTTCGCCAGGACTATTTCCAATTTGGTGTGGTGGTCGATCTGAAAACAAAACTTACACTACATTGAGCCGTACTTTTTGCGCAATGTTGCAAAATGTAGCTCATCCTTTGAGAGCAAAGTTACACCACGTAGCGAGTGAGATCTTGTTTTTGAAACAGAATGGAATTGAATGGAATATTTCGTAATCCTCTTTTTTGAACATTTCTTTCTAAACGTCTTGGCTATCGCAATCTCTATGGATTAGGGTTTTGAAATATACAAACAAAAAAAAGAAAGTAAATTGCTGACATGATCACATCCTTCGCGAACAGTCTCCGCCAAATGAATTGCTGCTGATTTGGAGCGGATGAGTTCAAATTTCTTCTTTCTGAAATAAACAACTTTCAACCAATGACGGTTTATTGTTTGCATATTTACTTTGAGCAGTTTCTAAGAACATGATACACCGTTTTTATCTTCTGTGATCGAAAATTTACAGTAATATTTAGTGATAGTCTTGCAACATTTAACTTATAAAAGCGGATGATGCAAACTTTGGGCCCATAGCATATTAGTCTCGACTTAGTAACAAATTTTCACACGTTTCCAAAAAAGCAACTTAGGCGCCGGTGTGCAAATACTGGGGCGCAAAATTCATCTAGAAAGTGATATCGGAATATATTTTCAAAATATCCCTTTAAATAAGCAGCATTTAAAATATATGGTTACCTTATTTTTTCATCAATAACTGTAAGTCTATCGATGAGAGTTAACAAGTCATCCTGGTTGTCTCTATCTTTATCCGAGTGACTTCCAGTTGAGGGTGGAGACTGTATCGGTCGCGGCCTTATCCTTCGGCAACCGATTAGGTCACGTCTGGGTTGAAGTGCTAAAACACAGAGCTTAGATTTCGAAGTTGCATATAAGGTAGATATACTGACAACTTTTTGTGATGGCTGAGTTTAAAGTTGGAAAAGAGAACATGGGATAATGTGCAGTTTGAAGTCGAGACCAGAAGTTCTGTTTGGCATAGTCTGTCGCAAGAGTAGATCTCCAGTTCAGTGCTATGCGGGCAGGGTGGGCAACCGTACGGTATAAGGTAGACCGTTAAAACGGTAGTCGGTACATAGTTTTACCGTTCTTTTTCAAAACATTTAGCGAATGCCAAATCCGCCTGTGATAAAGCAGTATTAAATCAGAACAAAACGTTTACAGTAAACGGTGTACTCTTTAGGAAAAGACATTCCATCAAACAGCTGTAGCCTAGCTATTGCAACTGACTGGTAGGAAGAGAGTGTTATATAAAAGAAATGGAAGACTAGTATTTCTTAGAATCCTCTCCATTTCGTAAAAAGATTTTAGTTTATTTCTGCTCTTATTTGCCTACCTTCCCTAGTCATTCCAGAATCTAAACACTTCTTATATCGACATGCTCGACAGGCTTTTCTTGCATTTTCTATATCACATAATGTGTCTCTTTTACATATTGTATCTTGTTGTTGCACCACCGCCCTGAAAGGATCGTTATTTAGATTTATTATATTTAATAGATTTATTAGATACACAAATAAATTGAATTAGTAAAATTATACGTATCATTATTTTGCGTAAATCAATAAATATGCATTCATTCTTATGTTTTCATCTAACTAGGATTCTCTGACAAAAGGTAGGTTTCCAGAGCAGTGTCTTGAGGAGTAGCGTTACATAAAAGTTAATAGAAAATCAGTAGATTGAGAGCCTTTACTTCAAAAGAACATTCATTTAAATATAACACCTTATCTCTACAGGATGTGGTGGAAACATAGCCACTGTTACAGACTATATTGATTCAGACACTTTGTTAAATTCTTATAGTCAACGGACTAATCACTTGCATATAAAGGTCTAAAAATAGAATGAGAGCATAGATTTTCTCTAATTGCTCTATAGTCTGATTGAAGAGGAATAACGGAGTGTTACTTGCGTATTTTAAGGAAATGTTGCGAATAATTTGGGTTTTCGAATACTTTCAGAGCCATTTACAACGAAACTGTTTTTTAACACTCCATTATTTCTCTCGAATAGAACTATAATAATATCCAGTACATTTGTAATTCGTACCTTAACCCCTTGCAAACGATTATTCCACCGACTAAACTCTATAATTGAAGAAACTGTTTGATAACCTTAAAAGTAATACCGAACAATTTTAGTATCCAACGAGAACACGCTTTTATTTTTAGTATTTTTCATATAAATAGGTTTAGCCTAGTCTTAAATTATTATCCAGCCCAAAAACTTATAATACCCTTCTAAAGCTGTACTAAACTTTTGCATCTGCAAAGTTAATTCGAATGCGTTCAGAGATCACGCAAAACTAATAAAGGTACATATCCTGAAGGATTAGAGTGATGTCATAGTTTTTTCAGATTTGAAAGTTCAATTTTATGGAAATAGTTGCGCGCCGTCGCCAGGTTCGGATGGGCATTTATAGATTGTACACTTTGGCAAAAATAATACGGAGCATGTGAAAAACTATAAATTCGCCAAGTTTAAAAACAATTTTCAAATATATAGTGTTTAGAATAGCTGAAGTTTAAGGTAAAATTGCCGGAATTCGGAAAATTTGCCCCAAAAACTTCTTTGAGAATATGTATAAAATTTCTCTCTTGGCTCTTGCAAGAACGGTACAAATGTATACAGTTATAGTTAGCGCTAAGAGTAATGATGGAGCGTAAAGAATTGAACGCTCGTCTGAGCCCCTTTTACGAGCACCGCGACAGCTTCTGGCGGCTACCCTCCTTCACTATTGTACTTTGACGCGCGTGCAATTTGCCTGCAGGTGCGGTGTTAAAATTCCTAAAAATACGTAAGTGATACTCCATTATTACTACCGTTGCTGACTATAAATAAATATTTTAAAATTTACCTCCGAAAAAACGTTTTGCATCCTAGACAGGCTACGATGCCGTAGTGTTTTCCGGTAGACGGCTCCGAGCATATCAAACATTTGCCGATTATTCCTGGAAAAGGAAGTTTGTAAATAAATGTATAGTCCGTATCTAGAGCTAAGTATCCAGTGAAGCATCTTGTGACCTCATTCACCAAAGGAACGGGAATGCCCTTTACAAACCTAGATCCCTGTATATCACGTTGCCTCATAAGCGAGATATGGATGGTTTAAATCTACCAAGGAAGAAATTACTTATGGATTTATGTTTGCTTTTTACGGCATTTCTTTCTTGACATGTCATACTAATACTACTTGAATTATGCAAGCACGATGTGAAAGTATAGTCGGATTCAAAAGTAATACCGCCGTATAATTACTTTTCCTGGTTTACTTTTCGATCTTTTATAATATTCGGGTAAGACTTTCAATTTGTTTTCCCATAAAACTAAATGAAACTATCATTTCAATACACTTCTTCTATTTTTCTTCTAAAGAATTTTTAACATCCTTAATTAAATTAATCAATATCTAAGTTGTCCAATCTAACCGTCATTCCTGAGAATGTAGATTGATTCTAGCAATTTTGCCAATATATTCTAAGAAAAGATTGTGCAACTTAATTGAATACAATCTAAAGTGTAAGGTGGCAAAGTTTGTTTGGCGAATTGCCAAAAGAGATTTCCATGCACCTGAGCACACCTTCAAAGACCAAACGTTCATGGAAAAAGTGAACAAAACTTGTTACATGGAATTTAAAGTTGAAGATTTTGAGATCAAAGTTGCCTTATAGAAAACTCTAAAAGGGCTCTAATAGTTGGGACATAGCTTTTTTAAACTACATTCTTCAGAAATGTGTACCTTAGGAACTCTTCCTTTCAAAGCTAGCTAAATACGAAACTTTCTTATAAAATACGCAGAAGACTTGGCCTCTTTACTCCTAAATAACTTATGCTTGGAAATGACTAAATTCAGGTGCCCTCTTTTCATCTCATGTTAATCTTCCTTTTTCTATACGAACTATATAAACTATTCCGGTTATCAGGATGTAACGGGGCAGCAGAATTTCTAATTCCTTGTTGACAACTTCAACTTCTGTACTTTATCACCTCAACCGCCAATTTTTCAACCGGCGCTGCTTTTTTGCAGCCACCATGGTGCAATCACGCGCGCTGCTGTAAAACCCCTGCTGCTGCCGCCGTCGCTGGTGGTGGTGATGGGTTAAATGATAAAAATGAACCGACCGTGCGAGCGGGCGTGCGCGGTGTGATTTAATGAACGAATTTCAACATATTGCGTATTTATGGTAACCCGAGTAGGTGGTCCACGTGCTAGCTGCAGGCTTGATTAACGTGCCGTAGTGGCTGCCAGCATTTCTTTTATGTTTGCTCAGCAGTTTTTTGCCGCTCTCTGTTAATAGAGAACGCACGTGACGTTGAAATGAGCAATTGTTTAGGAATGGCAAGTATTATGTTAGAAATATACAGAAATGTTAGATACTGTATGTTATAAGAGAAAGTTTTAATGTCGCATAAATAGATCTACTAAATTGTAGGTAACAAAAAATCGGTAGAAGGGTTTATGAAGTAGTGACGTAAGCCAATAAAAGAGGAACCTCGCAACGGACCGAACTGGGCAGACTTTTGTGTAGTCTGAATAAAAGTAAGTAGGAAGCTCGTAACGGTGTATAGTTTTGAATTTGTTATTTGGCTAGTTACAACATATTGCTAAAAAAACATAATTTCATTTTAATAGATAGGAAAACATTAAAGATCTATTTTCTAAGCTTGTAACATGGTCTATATTTTCAAAACAGTTTGGGCAATGTGTTACTTATGAAAATAAAATGTTATGGATGCAGAGTTTTACCCTATGAATGAATAGATATTGTATTTTGGGATTGAACAAAAGTTCTATCGGGGGAAAAAACTGCATAGCAACAGTTACAAAAATATACATAACAGAACTGTGAATTCACTTTTTCCAAACATTGTATTAGATTCTGGAGACTTTTTGTATACGTTCTTTTTTCCTTTAAAACAAGTTTTTCGTTTGATACTATTGTAAATCGTATTTGTTCTATACCTTTTGTTAATGAAATATTATTATTAAAAATAGCCGTTTAGTACACAAATTTTTACCGAACATAACGTAAAACTGCACAAAATGGCACAAAACACAAACTATACTTTAAAAACTGTGAATAAAAACGAACCTTTAGGTTTCACTTCCTTATAAGCATCTTGTTTTAACATCTTTCCTTTGAATTTGGCCTTCCAATCGGCCCTTCAGATTACAAATCTGCAAAACTCATCAAAGCTTGCAGGATATGGGCTTCTTTAGTGAAAAAAGGTGGGAAAAACGTGCAACTTTTCAAAAACATAAAAGTTTTGTTAAATTACTATTGTATTTATTGTAATATGAGTAAAACCAAAGACTAAATGGTTGTTCTTTGAGCTTAGACAGAATTGTTGCTTTCGGACGCGTAGAGCGACCGATTTAGTTAAAAACGCTGCGTCCCTGACCGCGGTTACTGGCCGTCGTGCCCTGCCTCGCTCACGTGTTCATCCGACCATCACAGTGTTTTTAGTTCATAATACAGTTGTGGCCGATGAAAAAACAATTTTATTTATTTATTTTTGTTATTCAAGCTTTGATTCTGCTGGGATAAATGAATGATTAAGTGTTTGAGCATGTTAATAGTTGGTTAGATGAAATTATCACCTTGGGAGGTAATTATCGGCATGCAAAGGCAAATTAGTGTTTTAGAAGGTGAAATTCGGGATAAGTAACGGTTGTTAATAGTTAATTGATTAAGTGTTAGTATGATAATTCTACTATATACTTAGTTAAGAGATGCAGGTTTGCAGAGCCACTGGGCTCCGAATTTCACGGGCCGGCCGTTACCCAGCTTTGAAGAGCGGTATAAATCATTTCAAAGTTAAACATTTGTATTGAAATCCTGTAAACGTATCAAAACTGACGGCTCATTTCTTCTAAGCTCTTTGAAAGTTTAATATGACGAAGATTACATGGAATAGAAAGTGCATTTACAAATGAACTATATTAGCTTGCATACAACTTAAATTGAATGATAAAAACTCTGCTACTTGTCAGTCTTTCAGCTAATATTCGAATGTTCTGTAGTATTCCCATAAAAAATGAAACAAAAATCCGTATTTAGCATTCTAGCGTGTGAATTTGCCAACGGAGCTTGCATTTCTAATTTGCGGAAATTCACGTATACAATGCGGAAACGAGTGGCAGCTAAGGGAAAAGACCAAACTTCGAGAATTTGCTCCGAAATATCTGAAAGCATCCATCGTTAATGGGAAGGGAATTAGACCTGGCCCAGGCGGCAGTTTACAAATTTTGGTCAGGCATCCCGATTAACATTGGAATTTCTTGAAGCTGTCTTCTTACCGCAATTTTGTAAGATACTCTTTCTAACAAGTTCAGTGGAGCAAGGTTTTTTGTTTTATAGTCAGCCTAGCTGGTTCACAGCCGTAGATAAGATCAGACTGCGCAACGGGCCAAATTCAGAATTTTCTGCCCTAGCGGTTGTCCAAAACAATGTTTTCTAATTTCGACAATGTTTCATTCCCAAACTTGAGGGTTGTTCTGTCGAATTTCTAAAAACAACTTGTATTACTCAAGTTTTGTATACATTGTAATCGACTGTGCTTCATTTGAACGTGTTCTCATAGTGTAGGTCGGTGGTTTCAGTAGTTTTTTATTTTTATTTTATTTTAACTCTACTACACAAGTTTATTTACTATTTCAAAATAGGCGGCAACATAAGAAATTCAGGAAACAAATGACAATCTCAAATGGAATCGGATTAAAGTGGGCAAACAATGCGGTACGGTAAGCGGTGTACCGTTTTACTGATAAATTATCAAAAACCGCACTGTTTGTCCACCTTAACTAGGACACCTCGAACACATCGTCTTGGTGTCTGTGCTGATGCTTCTGATGAAGATGACCTTCACCATCGGCTGGTCAACTCTGCCTCTTCCGGCCTGGAAAAAATATCCCATTTATGAAAGTACCCGGGAAGACTACCAGAGGCCCCACCCTAGTGCACATGAAATATGAAGAGGGAGAGTGTAATACATCGGGAAGATTAATACTTGCAGTATATACTTGTTACCACTGATGAGAACGACTTCAAAAACAAACCAACCGAAATGGCAGAAAATTACCACTCAGCAGACATAAGTTCTCACAACCTGTGATCAAACCGATTCTGAATAAATAAATATTATTATCTTTTGTTTGCTGCTGTAGTTTAGTTTTAGCCCAGGATAATCAATTAGAACAGTTATGTGCTAAAGAGATTAGTTCATATAGTTCATATAGCAAGTTAAAAATAAAATACAATAATTGAAGATAAAACGGTCGTTTTTGCTGGTTAAGTTAGATTATAATGAAGTGAGAAAAGTCTTACTGTGGGCATGCAAATTAATAACATTACACTTTACTTTACTGTGTTAGACAGAACATAGATATTAGCGATAAAGAGAGCATTATGAGCCAAGCTCAGAACATCTTTGGTTTTACCATTTTTAGTCATAATTGAAACAGAATTAACACATTTATGTAAGAAATGCTTGATAATAGACAAAAACCAGTCACAATATTTCCTTACGCCACAGGTAGGTAGGACAGTATTAATTCAAAAGGCCTAAAAAAAGTGTTTTATCTTCTTTTATTAGTGATATAGCGGTAAAATATTATAGTTTAAAGTTTAATATTACGAAGAAAAACACTGGGAAAAGGACTGAATGGAAGAAGGAAAGAGTTGTGAGCTATGGCTCCTTACCGGCCGTTAATAGACTGACGAGAGATATAAGGAGACGATTTTTTAATCAAAATTGTCCCTGCGGTGGCCGACTATATGATTTGTTCTTTTGAATTTGAGAAACGGGCCGGCCCGGGCCGTTTCTTAAATTCTTTTTTTTAATATCTAACGATTATAAGGTATCTCTAAATTAAAGCGGTCTTCTAAACATGGTGCATCACCGTATAAATGTAACTACGGCATATGAATAAAGTAAACTGAACCATTAAGTGGAAATCGCATGTAACTGTCAAAGAGGCTACTCAAAAGGCCGTGACATATCGGTACAAAAGTAAGCTTGATTTGGCTTAGTTGTTATTAGAAGAACACCACAAACTTGGGTGATACCTAAATGAGAAACTGCGTCGTCAAGCGAGGGTGCTGGTTTCTTACAGAATGAATCACGCAACATTACATCAACTCAGTGGGAAATAAGAACTCAGATCTAACTCAAGACCGAGGTTTCCAGCGCGGTATCACTATTGGGGGCGCAGTGTTATAAAAAATGAATGTAAAATCAACGCGGTGCGTTTTCTCCAAAAGTACATTCATTTTTCTAACACTGCACCCCGCTCCTGTTGCCGCGCTAGAAAACTAGGTCTTGAGATAGACTATACAATCATTGGATTTATAGTTCAGAATAGAGCGCCAAGAACTTTTAGTATAGATTATGTTGATTTAGTAAAAAAGGCAACCTTAAAAATATGTAGTTAACAAATTTGAAAAAAATGGTATTTAAATGACACTTTATCAAAGTTTGATTCTATGTGGAGCAGAAATATTGACCTGGTTAAAAGATTGCTACAAAAATACCTTTCCATCTTGTCCATCAGAAGGTTTTCCGTAGAGTCGGTAGAGCAGTGGTGTTATATAATAATGAATGGCCCGACTTGGAATATTTGGACCCAGCCCGTTCCGCGAAATTGCTACCACAAAACACAGTGTTTTAAGTGTTTTAAAAATGTCAGCGTATGTATTTCAAAATGACTCCTGGGGAAAAGAAATGGGCAGCCCGATTCTCGAATTTTCAGCCTGATTTTCAAAAAATTCGGGCCGGCCAGTGCGGGCCCTGTAATTTCCAGCCTGGTCACAATTACGAAGATCCACAATATTCTGAAAGTAACCGGTTTCATAGCAATATCTCGAATATTCCCTCTAGGAAGTGCTAACAATAGGTAGATATCCGGTATTATTTGACCCGAAAGTGCGAACGGTAATTACTACAGAAAGGAGAAAGTACTAACATTTTAGAGGAAATCTTCTTTTTAGAATCAATGCTAGTTTTGATCTTCTATCTTTATATAATTTTATAGTTTGCTGTTATGAAACTGAAAATTGATTTTTTGAGTTTTAAAGTGAAGATTTTTTTACGGAAAACGAACTTTAGTAGCATACACCTTTGGTACTATGGTACCTTTTTATCGCAAATAGATGCAAAGATTCTAGCTGAATTGTTAGTTTATTGTGTTCTTCCAAAATATTTCCCTTTTTGGGTAGATTCATCCCTTAATTGAAACTACAAAATCATGTTATTTGTATTTAGCGGAACCGCTTATTCCCAGTCTCTTGAGTAACAAGTAGAGAATTATATAAGGACGTTTAAAGTGTTTGTATCTCACATACTCTAGTGGGTTTAGGAATACTTTTGAGGTCTTCGGAACATTTTGTTTTGGAAGTTATAAATGTAAGCTTAGGATGAAAGTACGCGATTCAATTTCGAACAAAAACCCTGTCGACTCCGGCTTCGGGACTATTTTCAATGGCGACAGTTCGATTACAGGTTTTAAAAATAGCCCCTGGCAGCTTCAATTTTCAAATCAATACCAGAAAACTTATAATCATTCAGAAAAACAGTTGTTTATGGTCTTTATTTAACCATTAGGCAATATAACCTCCTTATCTTAATTTAAATGTCTTCGTAAATAAAATAACAGTCCTTAGGGGAAAATAAAGACTGCCGGTAACTTTTGATGTAAACAAATCTTGGAGAAAACTCGCCAATTCTTCCAACTGAATCGAGTCTCGCTTCACACAATCAGCATATTTTGAGTCCTTCAATATGAATTTTTGTCTTATTTTGGGATTTTAATCAATTAGAATAGATTTGAGTATATTAATATTAATGAACCGAAGTTGTTTGCCATTCTTCGATGCCGTTCCCAAGTTATGAATGTGAGCTTTTCCTAGTGTGAGAGATCAGTCATTTATGATCCGCCGCTGATAACTGTTGATTCGAGCGATAGAAGGAAACAACAAACAATTATTATTATTATTATTATTATTATAGCACAATTTCCTCCAATCTAGCTTAACCAACACAATCCATTTATTTTCAATGGCAAAAATAGTTACTAGTTAAGAGTTTCTAAGATTATCAAACGCTTTGCTTTAAACGCAGCATCCTGGTAAGCATCGTTGTTCTATGAAAATGAAAAGATAAACGGTTACTTCATTTCTAACACCACCTCTACCCAGTGGCGTAGTATAGAAGCGCCAGGGTGGGTGCCCGGTCAGTTTTTGGCTGAGCAGTTGAGAATTGAACTATATTTTACCTATATTTTCTCAAGGTCTTCTCTACTTTTGCTTCTGGCAGTCTGACCTAAGACTGTGTGTTTCTGTCTATCTTATCGTATTTTATTGATTGTCGCCACCGCACTTGGTAGGCAGACACGGCGTTGATGCCATTTAGCACTTTAATTGCCAGAAATGAGAAACAAGACAAAGTTAGCTGTGTTTAGGTTGTTCATAATGCGTATTTATGAATGCATGTTTGTGATTCACAAAATATTCTATCTTAATAGAATTCATTTATAACGTTACTGTATACACTGTATCTGAGGAAAAGATTCACATTAACATTTTGTGTTCATTTTCTTCAGAGTTGTTAAGCCTTTTATTTTCAATTAATTTCAATTAAATCTCTTGAAATCTTGCAAACTAAGTTCATCTTTATTTAAACTTTCTTTGTTTTTCAATTATTCGTCTATTATGTAATTCAAGAATAAATAGTTGTGTCGTCTGTAATTGTTATGAGAAAGTTGATTTTTTAGCAAAGCTTGGAAAGAAAGGTACCGCGAAACAAGCCGCAAAAATTTTACCACGGCATCTTTACTTTTGAATTTGACTAAATCTTCATCAATAAAGTTTTTAATTCTCTTATAAACCTTCATTTTCAGTATGAGGCCGTTAATACTTTTCTCATGCTTGGTTTCCCTAACCCTGGCAGGGAAGGTTCTCTTCCTACCATCTACGCTTTATCCAGTGCATCCGGAAAATATGGCAGTTCTAGCAAACGAACTTATTCGAAGGGGACACTCTGTTACATGGGCGGAATATGGACCTCAAGAGGTTTGCTGATTATTCAGAGTATTTAGAAAATCTTTATTTTGATGAGTTTTAATCATTTCATCATACCTTTACTATAAGTGTTTAAATTTGAAAGTTGTTCATTTAAATCGTTAACAGTTTTTAACCTAGTAAGTCGGAGTTTCGGAAACTCGTGTGACTTTTTCAAATTTTCGAGTTTTGAATCCTAATTTTAACTATCGAGATCAGTGCTCAAATTTTCAATATGTGGATCTTGTTCTTTGTTTGTAAAATAATCGAACCTTCAAGCAAATTTAAGAATAGGTGGTCTGATTCCAATAAGAAAAACACTTTTATCGGGTTTAAAAACGCATTTATAGCTTTTTAACACTACAGCTACAGACTACATACAATCTTAACCATTTGGGACGCAGCGACCATTTTTTACACCGATCTATTTAAAAAAATGATCAATTTACAAATCATTATGATTTGTGCCAAAATAAACTGAAAAGAATAGTATTTTAAACATCATACTGTTTTGAAATGGAAGTATCAAGCAAACTTCTGTGTTTTACTGGATTGAAAAGATTTTCCATGTAACCGACACTTTGTAAAACTAAAATGTTTTAGAGCAATGTCCAACTAGCTAAAGAAGTTAGAAAGATCTTCTGGGATGTGAGGTTTAATAGCGGAGCTCTAACCAGCATTTTTGTCGATAGAAATCATGATCAACACTCTTGGGTAAGTAAAAGACGTGACAACAGTGAGGTTTAGGAGTATTTGAGATCAGAACCGGCAAAAAAAGGTTCGAGTATAAAATAGTACGGAATTCGCAGGTTCTCATACCTTGGAGTTTCGTTGCTTTGAATTTCGACAAACTTGTTTTCATGAGAGTTAAATTAGGTTGTCTAAAATTAGGTACTATCGTTTCTAGTTACGTTGGCAATTGAAGAAGTTGCTCCTGTTCAAGCATGGCCTAAACAGGACCATTTGATTTCTGTTTAATAAGTTTAAAATTGTCACTTAGTCTTAGTTTTAACAAACTCTATAGTTTCGATCAAAACTAATTCTTTACAGATTTGGGAATCTGGATACGACTTGCCTAATGAGCAGACTACCGCTTGGTTAGCGTCGGTAAGACTGTGCGATAATCTTCTAAAGAATCGTCGTGATGCTTTTGAAGAGTTGGTGAAAGAAAAGTGAGTAGTTATTGAAATAGTTAGAACTGCTAGGATCTAAGTTCATAATAACCCAACACCGACCAAGACTGTGGTAGCTCAGGGGTTAGAGAAAACGCTCGGTAAACGTAAGGTTGCGGGTTCGAATCCCGTCCAAGGCATCTTTCCCGAAACGTTCCTCTGTCTTTTTTTTTGGGATTATCATTTCCAACAAAATGTTAAAAACTTACAAAGTAAGTATTTGACAAACATTATAAACTGTATGAAATTTCACTATACCTGTCTTCGGCGCAGCGATTCGGCTAATCATTCTTAATCTACGGAGCAGAAACGGCGCAAGGGATGGTTTCTATAATTAAAAAATTGTTTATCCCTTCACAAAACACTGAGATGACAGAATTTTGAAACAAAGTGTGAGAGGAAGAAACTTTAGGAAATGGAAGCTGAGGATTCTGTTTTTGGGGGATTCGAAACGTTAGCCTCTAGTTTATGAAGCAAACCATCTAAAAACTGGGTCACCGCGATATGAAAAACTACCGATTTAGTTTCCAACTTACAACAACTGCCATAGTTTTTTAAGCTAAACAATAATTGCTGTTGGCAACAGCAAATTATTGTGGTACGTTTAATATTGAGTGATAAATTCATATATTTAGGTTTGACACTGTCATTGTGGACGATCTGTACAATCCATGCGGTTTATTACAAGCAGCTCTTAAAGGTATTTATAGTCTGCAACAGAAAATATGCTTTATATTCCGAAGTATCCTGAAGATTGGCGGTGTCAGTCCAAAATGAATGTATTATTGAAAAGAGACTCCAAGTACACCGTTTCTCCATTAATTTTTATATAACTCCACCTCTCCACCTATATTACTGTACTGGAAACCTAGCCAATGATACAAACTACAATCAGTCAAAACGGAGATGAATTGTGGCTTTAACAAATAAAAAACAGTTATTTTAAAAGTTAAAAGTTACTTATTTCCTGTGTTACACGTATCATAATAATAGTAGATTTCTACGTGGCAGGGTTTCGGCCATTAATTCCGGAACCTTCTAAGCCGAGGCGGCTCTTTTCTAACATTCAATCATCGTGGGCACAAAAAACGGGATAAATAAGCTGCTTGTTTCCCAAACCTTTTCCAGCTAAGGGGAGTCGAGCCCGCAGCCTCAAATCCTGACGGATTCAGAGACTGCTGTTCTAACCACTAGGCTATAATAGATAAATACGTTTACTTTTATCTTGCAATCAAATCAGATGGTTGAGCAACTGTAAAGCCAACTTAAACTTTTCATTGATTTTCATTCCTAATTCAATTTCAGGTTCTGTTTATATCTACTGGAGTCAAACTGCGCTTCGCACTGAATCAGCCTGGGCTAATCAGAGTCCATCTCCACCTAGTTATCTACCAGTACCAGGAACCAAGTGGGTAACGAGTACTTATACAATTAAGCTTAAACAGGAATAAAAACTTGAATTACTTGCAACATACTATCAGTCACTAAGAAGTGATTACCCATTTCGATAGTAAGAATAATAATAAGAACTCGGGGTTCTTGGTTCTTAGCAGCCCATCCACCGCCGAAGTCTAGGTGGCTCAGTTGTCAGACCGATCATCCGATAAACGAAAGGTCGCATATTCGAGACCAAGTTAATGTTCTACGTTTCTCTGTCATTTTAATTAATCAAATTCTACTATATTGGGTTTTAGCGTATTTTAAGTTGATCTTCTCAGGTTAACTGAGGATCTAACCTTCCCAGAACGAGTTTACAATGTCGTCTCGTACTTGAGAGCTTTGTATATTCATCAGCATATTGTTCACAATAGAATCGACAAAATTTTCCAGGTAAATGTAATATAAATATTATAATATATACCTGATAACAAATATATAGAGAACTGAAGCATCAATTACTGGGACTCTCAACAATATGTTAAATTGCTTATTTCTAACATAAGTATTTCATAAGATAGCAACTTTTTTCAACTTTTAATGAATTCATATTGGTTGATTTAAATTGCATGACATATAAACAAATCTAACTTTTCAGAAACATTATCCCGGAGTTGCCTCGGCCTTCTTCATCGAAAGAAATGCCTCCATAAACTACGTTAACACCCCACCAATCTTTGATTTTGCCCGTCCATACATGCCTAGAGTTAACTTTGTAGGAGGGCTACACTGCAAGAACGCTACTAAATTGACTGGGGTTAGTTTAGAGAGAGGTTCGAAACTATTTTATGCAGATTTTGCTTGTTTTTAAAGCTTATTGTTAGCAATTCAAGTTGAAATAATTTGTTTTTTTCTGTATTGGGAAACCATTGCAACTTAAACGCCTCGAAACTATATTATAGTCTGATTCAAGAGTAATAATGGAGTGTTATAAAAATAATCAAATTGAATATGGCTCTGAAAGTATTCGAAAACCGGAAATATACACAAAATTTCCTTAAAATACGCAAGCAACACTTCATTATTCATCTTGAATCACACTATATAAGCGTTCAAACATTGTTAAATTGAAGCTTATGCAACGGAAAATACTGCGAGAACAGCTCTTAAAAAGTTAACTTAGCCAATTCTTTATAGAAACATATTCATAATAATTTATAGGAACTTGGGAAATTCGTGGATTCTGCTTCAGAAGGCTTTATTGTTGTATCCGGAGGACACACAGCGCAATGGAGATTTGCTCCAGAGAGAGTGAAGGTAATGTATTCTTAGTTTTACCTGTCATTGGTTATTTTGACTATATTATAAAATCACATTTTACAAGTCAATTACTATATATAGTTGGATGCACGAGTAATACTGCCGTATACTCTGGCTATTTTCCAATTTCTAACAATTACAGGTGCGGAAACCGTATATGGTAAGTTTACTTTCATTTCGCATTTCTCAGACGATTATTTATTTTTCCGCCCGCGCTTTTTTTTTTCTTTATTTTTATACGATGTTACTATCCGTTAATTGGACTATAGTTAGTATGATAAGTGGTGAAAATTTGTAGTCCGCTAATGCTATGAAAGACTAACGGGCCTACTCAGACCATCCAACTTGGGCCCGGCCCGGTCCTAGCGGGCCCTGAGGGTAAACATCAATATAACATAAAACTTTTTGTGAAATTTTACAATAAAATAATTATCATCGATGAGGTATTACTAATCGATATATCTAGATATTATTGATTTCTAGATGTTGTTTTTTGCAATAGACTGTCTTTTCCTTCGTCCAGTACTTGAAATTTCATGAAAATCTATATACTGTTTGCTTTTTCGCAAACATATTGGTCTTGGCCTACTGGTTATAAATATCTATAAGTTTACGCCTAGAAATAAGCGTACTCAGAAATGCGCTTAAAGAACTAAACAGTAAAGTTTTACAACTAAAATTCTCTTTCGTTTTAGACCGCATTCATTAAATCTATGGAAGCAAACCCTAAGATTCGGTTTATTTGGCAACTCGATGTGGAACTCTCTTCTCTACCAAAGAATGTCATTGCTCAGAAATGGTTGCCGTTGCAGGACTTATTGGGTAGGATATTGTTAGATATGGATCAGTGGTGTGCGGTATCGCATTTTTGAAAAAGGCGGGATCCGGGAACGGGATTCGGGATTGTAAAAAAACTTCCAGGGATTCGGGAGGGAGGGATTTAGGCTAAAAAAAGGCCGGGATTCGGGAGAGATTCGGGAGGGATCCCGCACACCAATGATGCAGATGATCCTAAGTGTAGGTTAAACATTCTAAATTCCTGTTCTCAGCTTCATTTTAGTGACTCAAAAGACTTTCTGATAACTCGCTATGAAATTATCTTTTTTGAAAGTCTATATTTCTTCTAAACAACGTCTGATAAAGAATTAATAAAAGAACTACGAGGAGCAGATATTTCCGGAAACCTCGGAGAATTCATGGTTTTAGGCCATCCCAACTGCCGTGCCCATATTTCTCATGGTGGTCTAAACAGTGTAATCGAGTCTGTATGGCATGGAGTACCAGTTATTGGACATCCGTTGACTGTAAGAGGTATGGAAATAGAAGGTCTAAAGACCACTTGGTTGGAGCAAAGGATATTCCAGGCAGTTTTGTTCAACTAGACCCAGAAACCGATTCATAAAATGCTACTGGAGTAAATGTCCCAAAACTAGTAAAGTATCAAAATTTTTCCATAAAAATTTTAAATTCTCGTTTTTGAAAGTATATACAACTCTCCACGTAAATACCAGAATCAAACTTTACAACACTATTATTTGAATTTCCGGTATTCAGGATACGATAATCTTCTTCGCTTAACTCATCGCGGAGCCGGAATAATGGTAGACAAGGGAGAACTGAATTCCGGAACTTTGACTGCAGCTATCAAGAAGATTCAGTTGCCCAAGTAAGCAAAAAAGATAAAAGTTGTACAAAATAGTGTATGATTCTTTTTTTTATTTCTTTTGTTGCAAAGTGGACAAGGTCATATTTTGCATCTTATTCAGAGGCTTTAGTCAGATTCAAAAGTAGTGAGGTCGTATGCTGCGTATTTCGTTATTTTTAACAATGCGCATTGTGCATTCTACGCGCGCGATATCAGCAGATTGCAAGATTGCTTTCGTACTGCATTACTCAGACAAAATATTGCAACACTCCTGCAAACCCAATTTTATTAACACGGCCTCATTACTTTTGAATCTGACTCTATTAAACTTCAGAGTACATTCATTATTATATACCGAATTATCTATCAAATATTTCTCTAGATTCAAAGAAGAGATGCTGGTATTCCAAGACATGGTAAGAGATGTTCCCTATACAGAATTGGAACACGCCGCCTTTTGGGCAGAATTCATCGAGCGACATCAAGAAGTAGGTTTACATTGAATAGAGTGTTCACAGGAAAACATGGGCACAAAGCTGTGAATGTGGCCTGGCCTGGCCTGATCAAAAAACCTTAGGCCAGGCCAGTCCTTTAAAAGCCAGGCCAGCAAAAGCCAAGCCAGGAGCAAAAGACAGGCCAGATTAACAGCTCTGCATGGGCTGGTTCCGATGAATTTCTAATGAGGACGGGACTGTGCCATAACGACGGTACTCTCTCTACTGGTCTGCCAGAAAAGTATCTCCAAATGTTGAAAGTTGATTCAAACTCTCCGAGTAGCATACATAACTTATTTGACTAAGTCAAGATTTGAAACAATTAAAGCAACTATTGTTTTCTCGGAACTTCTAGATTCCAATACATCTTCACTTCCAGGTTCCTCATGCTCGTTCGGGCGCCGACAAATTGAACGTCTTCCAATATTTCCTAGTGGATGTGATACTTTTCTTAGCTTCTATTGTTATAATCACAATTTCTTTAATAATTTTCCTCCTAAAACAAGTTTTCCGCACTTTTATGTGGCTGGTTTCTTTAGTTTTCAAGAAGAAACAACCCGTGCCAAAGGTGACCAAGTCCAAGAAGAAGAATTAAACATATCAGGGCTTTATATAATTTTGTTTTTCTTTTAAGTTTACATAAACATGAACTTTCCTGTCAATTTACTGTGATTGTTTTTATGCCAAGGTGATACACTTGAATAATAATACTGGTAGAATCAATAAACCTTTTATAACATAATGTTCTTGGCTAATAGAGAAAGCGGGACTTCATAGCACAGCACCCAGGGAGTGGAGGCTGCGAATCAGAACAAATTTGCAAGAATTCTTTCTTCGATAAAAGTTAGCCTAACTATAAGTTAGTGCCCACAATTATTTCCTCACTGTAGAAAACCGAAAATGTATAAATGGAAAGCAAAGACTAGAATCATCTAAAACCGAATAAATATTCAGTTGAACCACAAAATTAGAATTACTGACGAGCCCACGCGCTGATCGGGACTGTTTCGTATAGAGCCAAGGGGCGAAACGAGATAGTTCATCCAGTAACTTTAGTTTAATAACAATATATTCTAATATAACTTTATAACAAGACTTTCATTTCTATACCTTTTCCTAACCCCATAACTAACTTATACACATAAATTTATTTATTAAAGAGGCCATGTAAGTATTGAGAATGTCCTTTTACCAGCATTTTGGCCTTCATGTTGCTAAATATAGTGGTGTTCATGGAGAAAACGGAGTCTTCTGCGTATTTTAATGAAAAATTGCGTATTTGGAAAACTTCGAAGGGAACGGTGTTGTAAAATGAGCCTTTGGTACGGAATCTTTACTTTTCAATTCGACTTTGCACAAGTTCCTCGCAAAATACCTACATAACACTTTTGCCTGCATCTCGCTCATCTCACTGCTTTAGAACACTCTCTCGCCTTGTGGCAATTCCCATCACAAATACGCTACAGTCAAGGGTGTCCTGTCCGCGCACCTTTTACTTTTAGCTCTGTCTCCATTACATTTAACCGAGAAAATCTTTCGCCTTTTACTAAAGATTTCCGTGTATTGGAGAAATTTTTGAGTATAGCTCAATTTTTGGAAACCCCTCGAAAGAGCGGGTGAAAAGGACACATGGTATTAATTGTTTAGGTAGAAATTCTACACATTAATTTCAATAAACTTCGTTGCAGGTTATTTCATGGAAGCATTTATGGAATGTATGTTTATTACAGCGAACATTTATTAAAAACACTATAAAAACTTAGTATTCACTAACATATTATAAAAAAGAAAACCTTTTTTTTTCTATTCTTTAACGAAATTCAAGATCTTTCCGGACCACAATATACGTTTCCCGTAATTCTGACATTTCTACATAAAGTGAACGTCATACTAATTTCGCATACATCAGACTAAGCTGATAAGAAGTTTGGATCATAGACTAACAAAATTTATACTAACTACACTCTATTTGAAATAGTAGATGGTCATTCATGTTTATGGCTTGCGACTGGAGGTTAATCCTGTGCTTGTTGAATGTTTATTCTTCATCGGTTTACTGTGGTTGACTATATTAATTTTCCAAAAATAGGTAGTAACCATGATTTAAGCGTTTGAATCCATTTGAATTCCTTGTAGAAACCTGAATAGTTGTAGGCTTGCTAGTCCACAGTAATCGATGTACAACGATTAATAACACTGATTCCCGCAACGACGAGGGCAACGCTTCAGTGCCCTCGACTACATTAATAAGCACAACTGTGTTGCCTACTACTTCTGCAAACATGACCAAGAGTAAATTATATTCAT
This sequence comes from Phasmarhabditis papillosa, assembly GCA_034691345.1. Taxonomy (NCBI): domain Eukaryota; kingdom Metazoa; phylum Nematoda; class Chromadorea; order Rhabditida; family Rhabditidae; genus Pellioditis; species Pellioditis papillosa. The sequence goes on along the minus strand of JAQGAV010000891.1, from coordinate 5,678 downwards.
TCATCAGTTTTAACCATGATCTAATGTTTATTTCAGAAAGAAAGATCGGTTCCGTTGATACAGTTGTGATCACTGTAATTACTAGAAACAAGTACACAGTCGGAACAATACAGGATAACTTGAAGAAATTGGAAAGACCCTAATTACGCCACTTAGTTATAACCCAGAAGGAAACTGGAGAAAGAAAAACCTCCAAAACGTTTACGGTGTGTAAATATGTCACATATATTGTGGAAACATGATGCCGTTGGTCCTTACTTTTTGCGCATCAAATAACCGTTTATTGAAAAGTAGAGTACGAATCCCGCAAACAAATTGAAGCAAGTCTCACTCAGAATAGCAGATGTAGTCGGCGCCAAAAGTAATGACTATATTAGGTGAATCGTTTATATGAAGAGTAAATAAGACTTTTACTTCGATTCTCTAGAGATCCCATCCTAGGAGAACTTCGCTGCGGAGCCTCTACCTTCTAGTAGAATATTAATTCTCCCAAAATAAAACACAACATGTTAATTGGAAATATTCTATTCCATCTTCCAACAAGAATATCAGATATATCAAGAAATGAACTAATTTTGAACTTTCCAGCTTCCTAGCCTATAAATAATTCATTCTATAACAGTAAACTACTTTAAATGGTTGAATTTATGGAGTTGCAAGAACCCCCAAATTCGTAAGTTCATTTAATTTATTTGTCAATAACACACTAATAGTATTATTCTCTAAACTTTATTAATCAATTTTTAGTACTAAAACGGAGAATTCTCGACGCAATTCGATTCGAGATGAACTTGGTTGGGGCAAAACTGAACGTACCCAAAGTGAAAAGATCGTGGAAAAAGGTATGGATTCAGGGAACACTGAGCCTAGAAGGGTAGCAAAACTTATTTATAAATCCTACTCACTTAAAGATCTATGGTTTCTGTCCGTCAGGTGATCATATTTTTGCTTCTTAGCCGATTTTGTTTATTTTTGGTTATTTTTGGTATATAAGTTGATAATGGGATAGTATTAGAGTATACAAAGATTGGTAGAAAACTATTTAAAATAGACAAAGTTACAGTCCTTCAAATTTCGCAGGTATAAAAAGCAGGAAAGGTTCATAATCTTCCAGAACTGCGACAGAATCGCCGTAGGCGGCTGGTAACACTATTAAAGTCCCAGACAATATAGCGGTTGTCCGGCCACGTCCGCATCGTAGTCGGAAGGTTTCGCCCAGTCTCCTGTAAAGTATTTGAACGTCAACCAAAAATACCTCGCTACATACAATTCCTTCAACTTTTAGCACGTACTCGTCGTAAACGCGCACCCAAGGCGGCGGATCAGAAGCTATCAATTCGTCAGAAAAAACCGTCGGATCAGAAAAAACCAAAGATTATTCTACAGTCAATAGCCGTAGCCGATGAAGACTCAAGTAAGAAAATGGGATTTTTCTAAGAAACGACGACTGGAGAACCGGTTTTCTAGAATTAGTTCACTTGTCGGTGGCTCAAACCCGGATTTGATAGGGAAAAGCTGGTTTTATAATTTTGGGCCTGTATAAATCCCGGACCAATCAAATAATAGAATACTGTATTCCTACTTATTCCATTCGGTTTAGTTTTTGAGCCTATTTTTAAAAAGCAATTGTATTTCCTGTATCACTGGTATCACACATAAACGGTAGATTTCTTCGAGGCAGGGCTTCGCCCATTTATTCCGGAATCTTCAGAGCGGAGACGGCTCCTTTCTAACATTCAGTCTTCGGGTGCACGAAAATTGGAATAAATAAGCTGCTGGTTTTCCAAGCATTCTGCAGCTATGGTGATTCAGAGACCGCTGCTCTAACCACTAGGCTAAAGCACACACCTATATTGTTCCAAACGATAACTACCAATCTTTATGCTAATCTACCTTTCTCACTAAGAAGCAATATCTATTGAAAGAAGGAAAAGAGATACTAAAACCTAAGGTTTAGTGAGATACGTGTTGGATCAGCACAGTTCTCTTGGAATGTTCAACGTTCACAAAAGTCTTCTAACGGAATATCAAATTTAGATTCCTGGAGTGATGACTCGTATGAATCGACAGATCTGGAGGTGATGTTCGAATCCGCTGATGAGGATCTGGACAATGGAGTCATCCTGTCTAGAGTGAGAAGACTGGGAAATCACAAACAAGTCTGGAAAAATGATAAAGGTAGTGTATATTTGGTCGATGTTTTTCTACAAATGATGTTAATCTATTTCATGACAGACTGGGTTTGTTCCCATCCCTTGGGCTGTCTGCCAGCATTTTGCGGCTACTCGCCTTTCAATTTTGTACTTTGCTAGTATGCGTGCAACTTGCCTACAGCTGCGGTGTTAAAAACCTATAAATACGCAAGTGAGATTACATTATTACTTTCGGCGACGAATTTAGTAGTTTGTTTGTAAGAAGTTATTGGTGAGGCCTAGCTATCTAACCAGTCCGGGCCGGTCTGGCTCCGGTTGAAACGTATCTTCCGATTTGGAGGCCGCTGGTGATCAAATGGGATTTCCATCCCTAGTAGACTACTAGGAATAGAAATACAGTGCGCGCTGAGAAAGTGGTCGGGGCCGCCGGTCCCTACTAGTAGTAGTTTACACAGTTTATTGTGTATTATTAGTATTTGTTTTTAGAATTCTACATGGTTGCCTTTGCCTATCTAATATCTCCAGATGCTATCGTTTCGGCTATTTATGGATGTAGAAAGTTTGGAGGTGAATGAAAAAGAGAACGGTCTGAGAGTATTGAGACTCTGGTTTTAAGAGCAGTGGATTCCAAAGAATCGGACTCCTTCTTAGGCTTGTTTTTCGTTTCGCGGGGTGGTACGTGTGTGCGGAATTCCGCGTTCCGCACCTTTTTTAAGTTTTGAGCAAAAGTTCAGCAAGATTATAAAAGCTCTGTAAAACTTACTATCCAACAAAGCTGAGTTAAAAGTTCCGCGTTCCACATTCCGCATCCGCGTTCGAAACTTTTTGAAAAGTGGAAATCGGCACATCCCAAAAAGGGAAAATTTATCACCCTCTATTCCTGGGGTTGGAATATACAGCCGCCATGGCCGGGCTTATTGTTTTACAAACAAGCCGTAATCAATTTCTGACCCAAATTTCCACCCTTGGTATAGTCCATGTAGTGTAACATACTGTAATATAAATAAGTTATTTAGGTGAAATGGGCCTTTTAATATGTTTGGCTGCTGCTTTAATCGCGTTTCCTGTAACTTTCCTGGAATTGGCGCTCGGCCAATTTACATCCTCTTCCAGCTTCTCCGTATTCAAATTCATGATTCCCGCATTTACTGGTGGGTTGGAAGTCTATTTGTGGGGAACTGAGTTTGAACTGGGTTGGACTGAACTTTGTAAGGTAGCGATTTATGTGGAATCAAGCAATATTAGTCATGTAACGGAAGTATGGTTGTTCTCATATTCCGAAAGCTAGTATGGTCCGGTTATATATATATATAAGGTTAAGTGCTAATATTTATTAATAAAGATTACAATAGGTAATCTCTTTCTCTAATGGGATCTCTGGGATTCTTCCTGTGTGAGGTTCTCCTTCCTTTAAGTACTGAGACGGCTGGGCGGAGCCCGACTGTTGAAAGTGGTGGCTGAGAGCCTTGATGATGGACTCGTAGTTAGAACGCGGTTAGATGTTGAGAGTTGGGATCTGGAATTGGGATTTGAGATACTTTTCCGTGAGAGTCAGGACTCTGAAAATATTCCTATAAAAGTGAATTATATTTTCACTTTTAGCCTCCTTTTTTTAAATAAGACCGTGGTGAAGTGAAGACCGTGGGGATCTATTCTGAAATTTGCCCCAATTTAACTTATTCAGGATTGAGCGCTCTAATGACACTTATGAACCTGGTTATGTTATTGAATGATTTTGTTCTTTTCGCGGTAAGACCCCTTTAGGTTCAGTATGTATTGCTTTTACTTGTTTAGATGACATTGACCCTTGTAAGCGATTCCATTAATTCCGTCAGCCGTGTATCCAGTTGTTTCAATCGATGGAATGATATTAGTAAGTTATGGAAGATGGAATCTCAGATGGGTCTGGGATAAGCGGGCCCAGCCTTATCAGAATCTTAGAATTGGCTACCTACATTACAGTCGCTTCAAGAAACTCTTTTCTTTTTTGATATAGTCTGCGCCGAGAGTAATAATGGAGTGTTATTTGCGTATTTATAGGATTTTTAATACAGCACATGCAGGCACATTGCATGCGCGTACTTGCAAAGTATAATATTAAACGGAGAGTAGCTACCGGATGCTGGCGCGGGACTCGCGAAAAGGGCTCACACAGAGACTTTACATTCCATCATTACCCATGTCGCTGACTGGAAATTTTGATAGATTTTTGATTGATAAACTAACCTCTAAGATTTGATTCAAATTATCGATTACGCTTGTAAATTATCGATGATTTATTCATCAATTATTAAGGTTCTCTTACCAATCTCATGTGCTTATTATTTCAGCCTGTAGTAATGCCCTGAATCCGTGTGCTGATATTTCGGCGGAGACGGGCATGGAATACATTCCAATTCAAGGAAGATGTGTTCAACAGAGATGGTACACACATATATTAAGAGATGATATAACTAATGGCTCGCTTAGACAACTCGCACCATCATTCCAATATTTGTAAGTTATATGCAATATGGCCATTCTTAACTTTGTTAAGTCAGAACTCCTAAATTGGCCTGAGGTGGCCAGGCCAGCTCAGGCCAGGTTAGATGCAATGCGCGCCAAAAATCGATTTCTCTCAATTTGTTGTGATTTTTAAATGATATAAAGTCTATAATAGTAAAATATAAGGAATATACAAGTGCACAATGATCAGTTAAAATTTGCAAAAAAAAATTGCCGATGGCGGGTATCGAACCTGGAGGTCCGGGTTGTGGAATTGTTGTCCCACGTTCGCAGTTAGGTTATTTTCCGAAACCGCTTGTATCTGCAGGTAACCGCTGGATACTAATGACTAAAAAGAGCCGATTATAAATTATATCTTAAAATATCTTAAATGCAGTGCTAATATCTTAAAAAATACAACTTTAGTATTTTCAAGTTGAATAAACTGGAAACTTTTGCTTTTCCAGGGTTTCGTATCTAACTTCTGTAAATGAGAACGGCAGAGAGGCGGGTTTCTTTCCGAGTGAACACCTGTTGGTATATTCTTCGCTTACGTTTGGTCTTGTACTATTAACTAACCGACTCTCCACCAAATCCATTGCCAAAGTAAGTTTACAGCTGGTTTATGGACGATTACAAAGTTCGGAAACGGAAACGGAAACCCATATTAAAAAACAAAGTTTTTTAATATGGGTTCTGGGTCTTCCGGGGTTTCTTAATATGATTTGGAGGCAACTTCCGCCTTTTCCTTTTTAGCGAAATTTGAAGAAAGATCGGTTTTAGACTGCCCACTAGCAGTCTAAACTAGTTAGACTAGCAGGGGCCCCAAATTTGAAAATTTGGCAACGATCCGGCAACGATCGGTTATTTCCCACTCCTGAAAAGAACTAACAGAGGCTGTTACCACAATTAAAAGCAAGCCTGATATAGTCGGATTCAAAAGTAATAGGGCCTTATTAAGAAGCAGGAGTGTTGCAATATTTTGTCTGAGTAAGGCAGACCGAAAGCAAGTTTGCAATCTGCTGATACCGCGCGCGTAGA
>JAQGAV010000890.1:0-25654 GCA_034691345.1 Phasmarhabditis papillosa | reverse complement strand
TTATATCGGTTGCTTGTACATTTTCTTTCGATTTCCGCGCTCCTTCTAAATTCTACAGTACACCTCTGCAAACGATTTATCCGTCAACTATAGTAAATAGAAATGTTTTAGCAACATTTTGAAACCATTGAGAGAATTCTTAGTTTATCTTTTTTAACATTTTGTATTTGATTTTTTGGTATTTTGGTAGTCCCCCTGCCTATATCAAGATCTCACTATCCATCCAAACTTTGCAACTATAAGAAATTGTTTGAAACATTCACTTTTGTCAGATTACGTTTTCTATCACAGAACCATCGCAGAGAAAATAATTCGCTACTTTAAATACCCTTACCTTTTATAATATCACTTCTTCTATTTCAATCTATCTAATCTAACTCTAGACCTAGATTTTAGCGCGGTACCACGAGCGTGGCGCAGTGCTATAAACAATTAATGTGCTTTTGCAGAAAACGCACCACGTCAACCGATTTTACATTCATTTTTTATAACACTGCGCCCCGCAAGTGATACCGCGCTGGAAACCTAGGTCTTGAGATGGACTATATATATTTTGGTAATTTCATGCAGAGGTGGTTATGCTGCCGGGACGGCCTAGTTTTCTAAATTCAATAAATTCCAGGCCGCGCTGGGCCGGGTCGGGCTAGGTCGGGCCGGTAACCAGCTCTTATTCTATAAACAATGAAATACATTATTTTAATGTTTCAATTGCAGAGCCACTCCTTGTGCCGTGTTACCGGACTATATGAACACAGAAGTTAGCTCACAAGTCTGGTACATGGGAAATCTAGAAAGAAATGAAGCTACTAAGAAGCTGTTGCCGACTCCAGATGGAACATTTTTAGTTAGATTCAGCATGAATCGAGGGAAATACGCAATCAGCATTAGGTAAGTGGATTCGAAATGTTTTGGCCATATTTGTTAGAGAACAGGTTTGCCAAACTGGCATGTCCTGACTTATTCCACTCTGCCCAGGCCAGAGTTCAAATCAGACCAACAACCTGGCCTGGCCTTTGTTAGATTTTTTCAGTCACTCAGGCACGGCCGGTGGCCGTAGTAGAGAAACGCCCGGGTGGGTGTCAGGGCAACAATTCTGAACAGCTCGGGCAGCTAAAACTGCCCGGGCACCCACACGGGCGTTTCTATACTACTGGTCACAGGTTAGGCCAGCTTGGAGACCCTGCTAGAGAATAGTTCCCAGTACATGAATACAGAACATTATTTAACTTTAAAGTAGCAAACGAGTTATTCTGATTAAGAAAACAATTAATAATTTCAAATGTTTTAGCTATGCTGGTGAAGTTAAGCACACAATAATTGAGCAAAGCGAGAACGGAACCTACTATCTAGACGAAGGATACGTCTTCAACAGTATTGTGGTTAGTTCGTTTGATGGAAACACGAGACCGCCGATCTTTGGGGCGAAGTAACTTCGGGGACGCGGGAATCCGTAGCAAAGCACCTAAGCTGCCGAAAATTCTCTCCTCCGTGGATTCGAACCATAACTCAGAGTTGGTATTACGGCCGGGCCTGATGAGCTGTATATCCGATCAGACCGGACCGCACTGGCCCGGCCCCGCCAGACCTCCAAAATTTCAGGCCGGTCCGGATAACCAGCTCTGATATGAGACTACGTCTAGCTTATGAGACAAAGCTTCCAACCGACAACCGCGCTCCCCGTTGAATCAGCTTATGAGGCAGTCATAAAAGTGTCATATTGGGTCATAATGGGGACATGATTGGTGTAGTTGGGGGGCCGCTTCGGGGAAGATCCCAAGGTCAGGGCCTAAACTTATATTTAAGGGCCTGACCCTCTGGATATCAACTTTTTTAGCATCTAAGCATTCTCCTTCATCTAACACTAATCCTAAAATATAGAATTCACATGTTTCAGGAGCTCGTTAACTACTACCGACAGAACAACCTTCGGGAGAGCTTCCAAGCTCTCGACACCACCCTTAAGGATCCCTACAGAGAATGCAAACTCTTCAAAGTTATTCATCCATTCGAACAAAATGAGGGGAAATTCCTGCGACTACAAAAAGGAGACATTTTAACACTGGTGGATACGATTGGAGAAGAAAGAGGATGGTGGAAGGGACGGTTGAGAGATCAGGTTAGCTAAATGAAGACTTGAAACATTTATTTTCTCTAAAAAGAAAAACTTAGTCTTTCTAAAGTAGGGTATTTCGGGGGCCGGCCAGGGAAGCACCGAGTTTTAGGAGTGGGCTCGGTCCGTTCCTATCTATAGTCTTTTCTATCAAATAGATACATGTATTCTATAACAAACAAAAGACAACAGAGCGCGGTGGTATACGCAGGCTTTCGCAATTGCGTATCTGTCTTTTTCTGGATATGATACAAAATAAAACTAGTACACTAATATTCTTCGGAAATCAAACAAAAAAATTGCGCATCGAACCATATAATGAAAGTTTAATTTTGCCACAGAACGAGCGAATTTACAACCCTTACACAACACCGCGCACTGCAGTTTTTGTTTGTTATGGACTATACTAACACTTTATGGGGTTTCTATTTGAATCTGCTATTCTTAGTTCAAACAAAAGTTTTTTCGCGTTTGTCTCGATTATTCAAATCTGGTGAATCACTTTTTCGCAAAGTAAAAAAGTAAATGTTACAAAACTTTTGAAAAATAGAATTTGCTGGTTAAACCAATCACGTATGCTTCATCCCCGAATTTAATAAAAAATAATTTAACAGTCCAAACAAAGCCTATATAGTTACCTAAAAAGTGTATTTTAAGTAATTTTTATATGTTCTTTTCCAGATTGGTTTCTTCCCTATGAGTTACGTGAAGCCCATCGACGACTCCGACTAGGCATCTGTACTGCTTCTAGCTTCTTTAGTCTTGTAGTGCCATTTTGCCGTCTTCTCCTCTGGGTGCAATGAACGATCTCATCGCGGCCGATACCAAATTTTTTTAGACCTTCACAATAGCTAATAGCATTCTTTCTAATTGTGCATTCCCTCATAACTCGCTCACATCACTTTGCTACACATGTACCCGTGCTTCTTTCTGGCCTTTTTATTATTATTAATATTATTATTGTAACTTTTTTAAACTTTGAAAATGTTTTGAATATAGCTTAGTTGGGCTGCTGACTCCATTACCTGAAACACGGCCTCGACCACTCTAAGAAAGTAGAAACATTTACTTTCCTCATTTGAGCCTGCATCAAACTCTTAATTTAGTTACGGTGATTCGTATAGCCTTTCCTTCCAAGTAGCCTCAGACTAGGCAAACGTTGGTCGGGGCGGACCGTGGTCACAATTTTGGCCCGGCCGGCCCTACCCGTTGCGCAGTCTTCACTAACCTTCCATATATGCCTGTATATAGAATAGTCGACGATTTTAACGTGTTCCGCTAACGATTCTAAAAGATTGTATCAAATATATCGTTATTTTCTCTCTCCCAAATCGAATTGTAGCTGGGATTCTTCACTGTACGTGTATTGCCTGTTGATATTGTTCGTTTTCATTATCATTTTCCTATTTTTTTCATTAGATTACGTTGCAAATAAGTCTGTGCCATAGTTTTATATACCACGGTCTGCGCAATCTCTCCAAATATTCTCGTTCGCGTTTTAGTTCTTCTCTGGAAGAAAGATATTTTCTTTTTGAACATAAAGTATGTTATTTTGTGGGTTCAAATGTTATGGGCATGGGTGTTCATTAGAGCTGGTTACCGGCCCGGCCTGAAATTCTGAATCACAGGCCGGGCCAGGCCGGCCTGATAACCACGTCTGGTGTTCATGGGACACGCGGGAGTCCGATAAAACTTACGCCAATTGATTCAGACGTTCTTCTTCGGCTCTGAAAAAAATGCATAATGATAAATTTAAAATTTTGCGTGTTTGAAGTGGTTTGAAACTCAAGAGAATATCTGATAGCACACGGAGTTACGCAATAGCCAATTTGGTAAAGTTAAGGAAAACTGGTCCCGCACAGAAATCAACGTCGGAAATATGCCGCCAAACCAATTATTTGAAAACAAAGGTGCAATAGTTCACTTTTGCTACTCGCAGTAAACCGGCAACAGAAGCGGAGCCCCACGCAGACGGTTTGCGCTCAGTGGATCAAAGTAACGCCGTGCACAATATGGCCTTCAGAAATCAGAATCAGAAACTGGATCTTTCAATGCTGAGAACAGGGAACTAGGGCAGAGAAAAGGCGGGCCCGGCCGGCCCGGGCCCATCTCCCAAAAAATCGGCCCTAGTCTAGCATATATTTTTAGCGGATATTCTTCAAAAAAGTTAGTTTTCAGTTCTATTTTCTGGTAATAACAATAAAAAATGCAGTAGGATTTACCTATTGATGGTTTTTGATACTATTTATTAAAATATTCACCTAAATCAGTCGATTTTTTTATAAAAATTATCCCTGCAAAGGCCGACTTTTTGAATTTTCGGCCCCGGCCCGGCCCGTGAAATTCCCAGCCCTGACATACACTTCACCTCGATATTACCTACTCACCTTAAAATGAATGCTAATGCTATTTCAAGTAACTGATACAATCTTCTTATTCTTGGGTTATATTCCTTATTTATATTGTTACTTTTCAATCAAAATTGCTCGGTATATTCAATTTTTCTTCTCTCTTCCGCGTATATTCCTTTTAATAGCATGGCAGCCACTCTCTGGTTTGCTTCTTGCTCACAGACCGCACTCTGTTGATTATCGCTATTCTTTGCCAGATTTTAACCCCGCGACCAGCCACTCTTGTTAAGCAGCAAGCTGAAAAGCATCCTAGTTTGCAGTTTTCACGATCCAGTTCAACTAACAAGGCGCGAATCGAGCAATTCCGCAGAAAGTGCCTTAAAAGAGTGCTGTTGAAATCGAGGAGAATCAGCTGAGCGCAGTTGGATTCACTACACTTTTCACTATAGAGAGGCTGATTCTGATTCCAGTCCGTCTTTATATTAAACTGCTAACCGGGAGTATTTGCAACACTTGAATGATCAACCCAGTTGCTTTATGAATTCTATCGCAACTCTAACTCATCTTATCTAATTTGGCCCGTTTGAATGAAGATGCCTCATGATTATTACAATATCTACGATGCGCACTCGCAAACTCCGCCTATACTCCAAGAATATCGGGGTGGAAAACGGATGAGCGTTTCATTTGCACAGGTTTTTACACTTTTCATATTTGTACTCATTGTTCTCAATTCATTATAAGTTACACGATGATCTGTAAGACTATAGCAGCTTGAATTATTGGCTTGTTACTCTTTTGAGATTTGGAAAATACATTTTATTTTGATGGGAATACTTTAAAAAATAACACCTAGGTGAATCAATATTTTCCCTTTTTCAAACTTAGATTTCACTTTGCCCACCTAGGATCACCGTTTGTCAGTAGTTGATAACATGGTGTGTGCAGCAGCTATTCCTGCCGCTTTAAATCGCTCAGCTCACCGTGCCGGTAACGGTGTAGACGAAGCCCGACCGGCGATGCTGGCCACTCTTTCTGGGGAACTGTCAACGGATGAGTATACGGATTCTGCGACTGAGGCTGGTTATCACTACTACGAGGATGAAGAGGACCGACGGAAGCGAAGTCGGAGGTGTGGTGTTTGTCCGTAAATTTAAAGTGGTTCTTGTTCACGTGCTATTCACAATTTTTTCACAATATTCGCCTCATATCATTCATAATTGCTGATGCTAAATTGAAATCTGCAGTATATATTTTATATAAATATCGCAAAAGATTGTTAACATTCCCGTTTTCGCAAAATTGCAGTAATGAGCATCGCTCTAGTAGTCGACTTCAATCCTCACCGAGTAGACATTCTTCCGGTAGAGAAAACCAGCACCTCAATGGAAATTCCCGAGCTCCGTCACGCCAACAGTCGCAAAGACGGCGTGAGCATCGATCCTCCAGAGCAACGACGCCTTCATTCAAGGTGCAGTTGATTAATGAACCTGCTCGGATAAGCTTGTATTGCCTTGGTACTGACTGGATGGAATCTTGGTTGCTTTGGAATGCATCCCTCTCCCTGACTGTTGTACTAGTGTTATTTTCTGTTAAATTTCTTAGTAATTTCGTGTTGTGGCGCATAGATACGTATATTTTCAATCGTGTGATTTATATTTGTTGTTCTTGTCCTTTATGTTTTTGTTGGTATGTAATGTTTCCAAACATCCTTGATGAGTTGTTTGGTTAATAATATGTCGAGTGTCCCTTGGGAACTTCGTTCTTGGAGCACGAAATGCATTTGAAATGATGAATGTACGAATCCTAGGCTGAATGGTTACTATTTCGGCTTTGTCATTACTAAACCACATTAATTTGTAATATTAACTTTGTTCATTATAGGACCAAGCCACCTCTGGACATGCCAGTGCCGTTAATCACCACCCTCACCATCATCAACAACATGATAGTCGTGTGGTCAGCCGAAGTCATTCCGCTGGAGCCGGTGAAAGAGGAGGAAGCAAAATTAATAGGAATATCAATAGGTACGGGTTAGACCGAGATTATTATTTTCTTTCATCACTTTCTTCAAAAGGAGTGCAAGAGAACGAAGTGCATTTAATTTTCAAAGTCGTTGAATGGGAATCGTATCGCGTATTTCCTCACCTTTTCACTTAGAATTAGTGAATAATATGTTTTAGGTTTACCACTTTCGTCAAATCTGGTATGGAGTCTTACGTGCTTGGTGATTCAAAGATGAACGGTCAAGCCAGTGAACGTCATGAAGTTCTTGTCAGTTTTGCGAATGTTTACCGCTTATTACCTATTTAAGATGAGTAGCACAATGGTTCAATGGAAGCCGATTCAACAATACTACACTTGTACTGTTGATAAGCCAAAGAAGGAGAGCAAACTGAAAGGACTGAAGAGTTTTATAGCATATTCAATAACCTCATCGCTCAGGGGAATTCAGGTAAGTAATTATCAATTCTTAATTTGAATCAATGGTCAACAATTCTACGTTGATAAATACGTTTTGTTGACATATGCAATTGGTTCACTTCGTTTGTAGAGATTGTGACTGCTGAGTATGTTTTCTGTTACAGGTCTCTCGACGTTACAAGCATTTCGACTGGTTGCATGAACAGCTTTCACAGAAATATGTACTGATTCCAATTCCACCACTACCTGAAAAGCAAGTATCAGGTTAGAATATTCTTGTTCTACGGTAAATATAATTCCTTGTTCAGGTCGATATGAAGAAGACTTGATTGATCACCGCAAGCATATCCTACAGTTGTGGGTTAACAAAATTTGTCGTCACCCTGTATTGAGCCAGAGCGAGGTAAATAATCAATGTAGTATTTTCTCAGATCATTTTTTAGGTCTGGTTACATTTCATCAGTTGTACAGAAGAAGCGGAATGGAAGAAAGGCAAGCGAAAGGCGGAGAAAGATGAATATGTTGGCGGTAACTTCCTGCACTGCGTAACATTCCCTTCGCAACATTTGGACATTATGAATGTGTAAGTAATACAATTCCGGGTTGGCAACCAAATAGTATTCGTCTCTACCCAAAGGATATACGCATTATTCAATACCTGGTGTTGTTCTATTTGAGTATATGTAATTGATGACAGTGTGATCATCAACATTATTAACTGGTCGTATAATTTCACAAGTGATGATGACTTGCCTTATTGCAACGGTAATGATGATATTTTATTTTTCCTCTGCCATGGTCGTTAATACTGATGTAACAGTTGAAAATTATCATTATTTCTATTTTTTAGCGAGCGACAAGTGGAGAAATTCCAACGTAATGTGAAGACAACCGAAGATGCAATGCGAGTAATGCAAGAACGCCTCCAAAACTTCCAGAAGCTGTATCAAGGACGTAAGCAGAATTTTAAACGAAAACGAACCGACAAAATTTCAAATGGATGTTAGTTATACTATGGAGTTGTAGATGCTGAAACACATCCTCAAGGAATGTGTTTGTTATGTGGTGTTGGTCGAACGCACTAAATTTCTGCTTTCATTCGAATAGTTAGAAACGAATTAGCTTTTACGCTTGCCCCAGTTTTCCACTTTCTTACCATTCTATTATTGGTATATCTTGCTCACTTTAACTTAGCTGATCTCAATCATGTATTTTTAATAATAAATGTGCATCACTAAAATCTGTATCTGCATGACACCGCTGCATCCTTCAGATGTGTTCCAGTTTCTGCGAATATACAGTGACAGTAGTTCACTGTCTGCTGTATCAGAACCTAAATTGTATGTAACTTCGCCATTAAAAAATTATTTAGCTGTGAAAGCCAATTGGCAGAAGATGGCAGCTGCATTTTCAACTCTTGGAGTAACATTCCAAACGGATGATCATCCAGGTACCAAATATGAGTAGCTTTGAAATAATAATTCATTAAGGTGCCCATAAGATGTCGGATGCTCTTAAACACACAGCTCATCATTATCATAATATTGGAGAAGAATTCGATGTAGATCACATCTTGTTGTACTTATTTCATTTGTAATTTTAGGTACACACTCGTAACGACATGGAACCAGTTATCGAGAACTTGTATTCCTTCAAGGGAACTGTACAAGGAGTCCCGGAAATTCTAAGCGTACATAAGGTATAGGATAACAGTGTATTTGGTGATTAATGCCTTTTTTCTAGCAAGCAATTCAGAAGCTTCGTGAGAATGAAACAAAGGTCTCACAGACTGATGCTGAACGAATAAGCAAGAGAGTCGATGCAACTAGCTATGCTGTACTAGCTGAAATGAATCATCTAAATACGGAGAAGGTAGTTATTTTTCTTACTTGGATGCTAGCGAAATTGGAAAACAGTTAAAAAACAAATTGTGAATCTGTAATTACATTGTGGAACGTCATCGCTATTTTTTATGGCTGAATCCCCTACGTAGATGCATTTTTGCTATGATTATATGTTAATTGATCTTTAACTTCTAGATCGAGGATCTCCGAGCTACTATGGGTGCCTATCTGAAGAAGCAGGCCGAGTTCTACCAGAAGATTGCCAACAACCTTAGCGAATTGTCTCAGCACTACGAGTTCTAGATTATGTAAAGTTTATTATGATATAACCGAGTAACTTTTTATCTAGTTGTCAATAGTCTTATTGTTTAACTGTATATTTTCTTATTTCCCTTAGCAATAGGCAATAATTTTTGCACTATTCCTTATTTTTCAGCCATAGATTTCATAGGGTTCTCATGTTATTGGCACCGCGCTTATTCGCTCGTTCATGATGCAATTTTATGGATTTCACTTAAGATAAGGTCGTTTACATCTTTATTATTTTTAACTTTTGTTGCTGCAATCTTCTCCTCTCGTATCTTTGCTTCATTTCAATTTGCCGGGGCCTGCTTTGTTTTAAGATTATCCGCATTCTTGTTTTCATTTTGTATGTGAAATGTTGTGATTAAATAATACTGAGAGATGTGAAAATTATACCTTGTTGCTACCTTATTCGTAACTATTACTTTTCTTGTCATATTTGTATATTTTTAGTTTGAAATATATTCGGAATAAACCTGTGAATGTTCTTGTCGCTTGACCTTCTATTCAAACATTTGGGTGGTATTGAATATCGGAAACTAGACTGCTCAATATTAGAACGAGCATTTATTTTGAAAATATCGGTCCCGTCCGTACTGCTTTTTAAGGGACCGCCCCTGGTCGATTAGCTGTCGATCGGGTATCGGAGGCAGTTAGCGAAAATATAGTGTCACTTCGCTTTGCATTTGAATTCGAAAATCGGGTGCTGTTTTTGTTTTGCAGGAGGATTTTATAAATAGAGTTGATGATCTTTCACGGCACGACGAACTTTCTTACTACTTTTAATGTATTGACAAACTGCTACTTTAGTCATGCAAATCACAAAGTTTAATGAACTCGTTTATTTCTTATGAGATTGCGACTTGCTCGTAATTGTGGAAGAATATGCTTATGTGTAAAACGGTAAAACTTGGATCAAATCTAGAGACTGACGAAATCCGCTTATCAACAACTTTGAACCAAATTCAATCCAAGTCATCTTTTTGGTATATTTCTTTCAGAAACAATACGCTACCGATTTTGCACTAGTATGAGATAGATTATACACAAAGGGAATAACACGAACAATATGAGAATTAAATTAACATCTTAAATATTATACAATATACACCGGAGATACATGTGATTAATTGAATGCCAACAACAATATAGAAACTCTGAATAATAATAATAATAATTGTCTTTGGGGGGAACCCGTTAGATTCAAAGAATTCGGTATGAATGAGATCGGTATGGGGATAATCGGGATTAAGGGTAGCTACATAGGAGGTCAGGTAAGGAACCAGTGAAGCTGAGCTGGATGTAAATTCTGGATTCGGGATGTTTCGTAACTTAGTGTACTAGAAATACGAATTGGGAAAAAATACAGCATCAGCTCAACCTATTTCTAGACACTAGTAAAAGAACTTCATAATTTAGTACTTTTCAGTATAGAACCGGTTGATTATTGGTTATGAAGATTTCTTATGAAGTTTTTACTTGAGTCAGGTATTCCAACCTGATTTAAGGGTACTAAATTACTCGTGATACCGTAATAGATACTAATTAAACTGCAGTAAAAATCTCGTTGAGGGTAAGGTACCGGGGGTTTCCTAAGTTTACTAAAGTTTCTAACAAAAAACATAGTCCATTTCAAAATCATGACTGGTAACGCGCTTTAAAATAATTGGCGAGTGTTTTAAATATATGCCGAATACCAATCTAAATCTTGAAACAAACTGTAATAAGTCTGACAAATATAAACATAACTATCCTAGCTGTGAACTCCTTACGGATAAGATCATTTGTGGCTTGGAAGCTGCACCGAAATCCCGTTAAAACACGTATTGAGTTAAATTACTAAAGATGAATGATAGTTTTTCTAGCTGGAAACTTCCATGGAATGAAGTCCCGAATCCGCATTGGGGTCGCCGCCAAAGTGCCGTGATTTAGCCTCGTCTTGAGGTAGGGCGGATATCCTCGGCTTGTCTTGCACCTAAAAAATCAAAGCTTTTAATAGTGGTTTTTGACAAACTACGCAAAAGAGCCGGGCCTGGCGGTCTGTAAATTTTTTTAACCTCTAGCGGGCCCGGCCCGTTGGCGGGGTCTTATTTTAGAATGTAGCTAATATTACTGAACTTTGACTTTCGAGAATCGGTTCGCAAATATCGCCTAGTTTTGAAAGGGTATTCGAAGGTGCACATGTCTTACTTAACTCTTTACAAATTCAAAAAAAAATTCAAATTTTCGGATTGATTTGCAAAATGACTAACAAGCTCTTCCTCATGGTCATTCGTCACTTCTTCGGTGTAGTATGCGGATTCGGAGCCTTCGCCGGAGAAGTCCTTCATAGGGATGACTTCCGGAATGACTGGAAGCATGTGTTCCGTCTGAAAGCAAGAAATTGGCATGAATCTTGAAACTTATGGAAAACGTAGTTTTTTATACATTTAGACACTGTTTTATTGGTTTATGGATTTGAGATTGTTGTTGTTTTTTATATGAAAGAGCTCTGAAGCCATCCCAGACTGGGGATTCCCAGTCAACTATTTAAAATGTGAAACCAAGTACTTTAGGCAAGTAAAGTTTTTAGATCCAAGTTTGTAACAATCCCCTTATAGTCTGCTTCAAGAGGAATAATGGAGTGTTGCTTGTGTATTTTAGGGACATTTTGCGTATATTTTCGTTTTTCCAATACTTTCAGAGCCAATTTCAACGAGGTTCTTTTTCAACACTCCTTTGTTTTTCTTGAATAGAACTATACCTCTGGCGTCTGTTCTTCTAGCAACGGCTCATTTTCATCGCCCATTGGAGAAGTAACTACAACAGCGGCTGGCTGAATCGCCCTAGGAGACGATGGAAGATCCTTAGGACGATGGACTGCCAGTTGAGGAGTCTAAATATACAAGGATACGAGCTAATTTAGAGAACATTGAAAATCACGTAAATTCTTAGTGGTATTTATTTAGGCGTTCTAATTTACGTAAATTATTCTTCCACCTGGATGGCCAGGTATGTTAGGGACCACGAAAAATGAAAAATTTCAAAAAAAACTTGAAGTCAAGGTTAAACAGAGTGAGGCTAATGTTAAACAAGTGTGGCATGGGTGCCTAAGCCTAATAAAAATAGGACTATTTTTTCGAATAAATTACTTTGGCTACCGCCGCACTTTTTTTGGAATTTGGGTTTTTTTCGGTCTCCCTAGTCCACCTGGATATTGACCAAGTCTACTTAGAGTTGCCTTCGTATTAAACCTAACTCCTTGATATATGAGTCCTGAGTTTGCACTTGTGTTAAACTGTTTCTAACTAACCTGAGGCAATACAATCTCTTCTGTGTTCGAGACAACTCCGCTATCCATAGATCCAGAAGGAATAGACATTGCAATTGGAAGAGGCGGCACACGGTGATGGAACTTCTCGAACCTGCAAAGATGAACTTGATGTTTAAATCTTATATGAGGTTTGTCACTAGTGGGTGTAGGCAGGTGTCTCGGAAGTTACAGTACTCTAATTTCCCGAAAATACCAAACCTACAAATTTTTTATTAACTATCTGTTTAATTATGGCATATAAGCTTAGGGTGAATAATTTCTTGCCCATGTGGAGGTTCAGGTGTCTTGCAAGTTACAACACTCTAATTTCCCCGAAATCCCACATCACGGATAGTTCAGAAAACTTTGTTTAATTCTATAACTTACCATTTAGGATCACTCTGCACAAAGGAAGCCATTCTTGTGATAGCTGCATGAAGACGTGACAGCTCTGGAGAGTACCTAAACTCGGAAAATTAATTTGAGGCTAAAAGTTCGACCAATCATCCGTAATCTTCGGTGAAATTTTAGGCTGGTATATATTTTGTAATACAAGTAATTCAGAATCCGAAACTTGGCTTTGAAGACTGATTGCTGTGAAGCTTTGACCTACCCATTCAATCTAGGATCATTTGCAGTCGTATAGTCGTTTAAGGATGCCACAAGTAGACCCAAATTATCTGGTACGGTATACAGAAGCATAGGTGTTAGGCCGAAGAGTGTGTAGTTAGATGGAGTGTAAGAAAACCTCATAGAGAGTACTCGGGCATGCCTAAAAAGTAAGAGTGTCTATATAAAGACCAGTTATATGTCTTAGATTCTTACGCTTATAATTTGTTATAGTCTGAATCAAAACGTAGACTACATTGTGCCGGCGTCATACGATACGCGGTGTTGTAAATTTTGCCTTCAAAAGTTTTCTCGCCCGAAGAGAGGAAGGCATTTTCCAGCGAATTTGAAGGCAAATGTATTGCATACTTTATGTTTTTACGTAAACTTATTGTTAGCACAAACACTTTAAGAGAAGGATAATAAACAAGGATGTGGGAAAGCTTAAAAGTAAATTACTTTCCCTGCCTAGCTCGTAATAACTTGTAAAACATTCCGTATCTTTTTTTGAATGTATCTGCTTTAAGTTTAGACTGAATAAAACCTACTGCATGGCTAAATCAATCTGTCGCATGAATATATTGTCTAAGCGGCTTCCCTGAGTCCTTTCAATAGGGTCTTCTTTAAGATTTCTTGCTCTATCTCTATAGAATGCGCCCATGGAGTTGATCACAAGAATCTGGAATTAAAAACTGTTTTAAGAGTTTTAACTACCTAGAGGGGGTTCACTTCCTATTTACCTTAAAATTACAATTCAAAGTTACAATTGACCCTAAAGTGATCGTCAACATTGAAAAAGAAGGGGTTTAGTTTTAACGGGCCATCCCTCTGGCCGTAGGATAGAAACGCACCCTGGTGGCACCAACCCGGGTATTCGCCCTTGGCTGCAAAGTTTTTAGTAAAGATGAACATCCTTGAGCCTTGAGCAAACGAAAGAACCTACTTTATCCGCTCTAACGATGCTTCCATTTATATATTCCGGCAGGTTTCTGTCAATATCATCAGTGTCCCAAACGTCCAACTAAAAGGAATTATATTTAAAATATATTATTTAAAAAACATTTATTTTAAATAACAATATAATAAGGAGAATTCAACCTACATGAACATCAAATCCGAAAACTTCTTTAAGCAGATCAGCGAATGCAATTACGACATTCTCATGTAGTGGGCAGTCATGTGCGTAGACCAGAAAAATTGAGATATTTTCTGAAAATGTAATAAAGTTATTAAAGTTATTAATAGATAGATTTCTTGAAGTTTAAATAAGTCCATCTCCAGACCACGGTTTCCAGTGCGGTATCACGAGCGGGGTGCTGTGTCATAAAAAAATGAATGTACTTTTGGGGAAAATGCACCACGTCGACCGATTTTACTTTCACTTTTAATAACACTGCGCCCCGATTGTGATACTGCGCTGGAAACCTAGGTCTTGAGATAGACTATATGTAGATTTGACTTTAGGCGTCACGAAAATTACGGGTCCCTGGGCTACGAGTTCCCAAGGATCATCTCAAAGGGTTCGAGGTTGAAACTATGGTGTGGTTTGCATGTAATCCAACCACATTTGGTGAAAACCGCCCGATCTCAGATAATTTTCTTCCAACTTTTATCGGTAGTGTACAACTTACTCTTGTAGATCAAAGGAGCTCTAACGGGTTCGGCAGAAGCCCCGCCCATTCCATTTATATCAGATACGAATTTGAGAGTGATAAGCTGAAAGCAGACAGTTTTACGCGAAGGTGCAACCTAGTTGCTCTAGATTTCAAGTTATTTGATGGTTTTTCACATTTTTTTTGAACCCCAAACGGCCTAATTAAAATACTTCTTAAGAACCCAGCACAGCTGCATATCGTTATAGTCGGATTCAAAAGCAATACGGCCGTGTTACTAAAATTGGGTTTGCCGGAATGTTGTAATATTTTGTCTCAGTAAGGCCGTGCAAAAGCAAGTTTGGAATCTGCTGATATTGCGCGCGTACAATGCAAGCAGGCGCAGGTTAAGCTTAGGCTTAGAAAGAATACGCAGCCTACACGGCGGTATTAGTTTTGAATCTGCTTACATAACTCAAGAATAGTAACAGTACACCATGTTTCAAATGTTTCACGAAAGCTCCGTGTAAATTCATACTAAACTAACCTTTCCTCTAGTATGATACCATCTCCACATAACAAAAAAGCTAACAGCTACGATTAGGAATATTATGGATAGAATAATTACAACTATCAGATAAGCGTAACTCCTAAACATTTCAGTTGAATTATGTCTTTGTAAAATACTTTCAAAATTCTAATATTGTCATGGTTTTTTGCACCTTAGGATGGGGACCTATAAGTTTAACAACTCTTCTGACTTGACAATGCTTCACAGCCACAATCTTCCTCCCGAGAACAGCCCCCCCCCCCCATTATGATATTATCTTGTTCTTTCTTTTGTCTCGGAACCCCAATAAATTTTCTATTCTATCTGGGACGGATGCGACCACCCCATGAACCCTTGGTGTTTTTAAACTCACTTCTCAAGTTCCGGGGCCACTGCAACTGGCGTGGGCTCGGGTTCAGCAGCTATGGCACTAGGATCAACTTCTGAAAAAAAGGTGTGAGTTTACAATATCGCTTAAACCGCTATGTAAAGGTCAACCCGGGGCAGGGAAAAGGCCGGCCGGGCCGGCCCGTTTCTCAAATTTTCGACCCGGCCGACCCTAGTCTATTTCACACTTCTTAGCGGATATTGTTCAGAAAAGTTAGTTTTCAGGTTTTGGCATTAACCATAAAGAGTGCATTAATCTTTACATATTCATGTTTTTGGATATTATTTATCAGTCAGGCGCCCTGGCCTGCCAGTGAAATTCCCAGCCCTGAGGTCAACGATTCTACAGAAATTTTGTTTCCGTGCCACTTCTAAAGATTTCAAAAGTTCCACTCCAACTGTTGAAGTGTTCTTTCTGCAAACTTACTATGCAATCTAATTTTCTTCCAATCTGCTGATATACAACTACAGGCTCCATGGTTCTCCGTAGTAGGACAGAGACATCGTCCGTCAGCCGCGTACCTGACCGGAAGGATCGAAGGGATGTAGTCCACATCGAGCTGAAATAAGAATATACATAGATTTTCTATTAGAATTGAGCATGCAGTGGAAAATTTAAGTGAAAATTCAAAAAAACTGGGGACCTATAGAAAATGAAATGGATCAATTAGAAAACATGTTGCTAAACACAAAAATCAAATGAAAATAATGTCTAAGACAAGGACCTTTTCAGTCCAATTTTTGGAAAAGGCGACGCCTGGCTGGGTTTCAAAATTTCAGGCCGGGTTAGGTCGGGTTAGGCCGGGCCGGTATCCAGCTTTTTTACGCCCAGAGATGGTTATCCGGTCGTACTGGGTTTCAAAAGTCCCGGGCCGATAATCAGCTCTGGAGAGGCCCATCCGTAAAAAGTGGACAGACAGGCCGCCCTTGGCAGCTGTAGTTGAAAGTTCTGGCCAAACTTCATTTCACCAAGGATGCTTTGAGAGTGTATTGAATTTCAACACTACTTACATCAACTTCAGTAAAGTTAAATTCTCCATAGGTTATGTTTCTGGTCACATTGTTTTCGGTTATTTCTTTTGTGATCAGGTCTTCCGTTCTAACGCTAGCCACATGCAGTAGTTCGATGCCGGTACTGTCAAGCAGTCGAAGCTAAAATATATTATTGTTTATTCTTATTTTACGAAACACGAGATCACAAATATTTGGATGATGAAGTGAGACGAAGTGACCATAGGGAGCCAGGACTCCATTGCACAGCACCTGGGGAGCGGAGGCGGCGGATCAGAAATTTGCAAGAATGGTTTCTTCGGGGCGGATTCGAACCATCGACCTCGAGATTATGAGGCAAAGCTTCTATCCACTGGGCCAATCCGCCTCCGTGCTATAAAGTAATTGTTTAAGTTACATCATTGACCAGTCGCGCTGTAATTTAATTTGCAGTTCGTACCGTATACCCTTGCATAAGAATTAGCAGACACGCAGGACTGAATTGTCGTTTATAAACTTTGTGCTTGTACTATTTTTGAACTGCAAGGCATATTTTGTACTTATCACAATACAGTTGATTAAAAAATAAAATGTATTTATAATAATACGGATGCATTTAAACATGTTATTTATATGAATAGTACAGTACAAATTCGTCAAGTGAACCCGGAAACATAAGAAAGATAAAGTCTAATTATATAGTCGATCTCAAGACCTAGGTTTCCAGCGCGGTATCATGAGCGTTGCACAGTTATATAAAATGAATGTAGTTTTCGAACGCAACACGTCGACTGATTTTACATTCATTTTTTATAACACTGCGCCCCTCTCGTGATACCGCGCTGGAAACCTAAGTCTTGAGATAAACTATATAATCCGTATCAAAATTAACTTTTCAATGATGTATTCGACAGAGCCGCGGTGTGAAATTCCGGATTATCTTGTCTCGAAAAATACGTTTATTCCAGAATGATGATGGTACCGTGTCCCATGACGGTCTTATGGTAGTTCTTTATTGGTCACCTTTTTTATTATTTTGTATAATTACTGTATTAATATCAACTACTTTAATTATATTTCATATGAATTCTAGAATGACAAATGTTTCTGTTAAAGTATATAAATTACAAAAAAGAATGTTTAGATTATTATTATGTCAGGTATGATCTTTTAAATATATTAGAATAAAATCGAGTTTATAGTAAAATAATCCACAAACACGGTGGTTTAGATAGAAATCTTTAAAATAGAAAAGTTTCCAGCACATTATTCTGAAGAACAGCGAAGTGGAAGAAAAATAAAAGGAAAATCGGTGGATCAGCAGCTTTTTCTTCAAAAGCTATTCATTTTAAACTATAGTGCGTACCAAAACCTAGACCGGATGCGATTTCAGGTTTTTTAATCTAAAACACCATTTCTCCTTAGGCTAGTGAGCTGGAAACGTAGCTGTTGATATAGACTATAGTATGAGCTAACATCGACTTATAACTTTGCTTAATAACGCTAAACAAGCTGAGCCCATCGTTAGCTTCATACTATACATATATCATGAGTGGGGCGCTGTGTGGTGAATGAATGTACTTTTGAAGAAAACGAACCACGTCGACCGATTTTACATTCATTTTTTTATAACACAGCGCCCCGCTCGCGATACCGCGCTGGAAACCTAGGTGTTATATAGACTATAACTATCTTTCTATTTATCTTTCTATTTATCTTTCTATTTAGGCTTTGGACCCTTTAACATTAGGTATTTCACCTACTTTACTGGGTTTTTTCCTCACATATATTAATGTTAAATCCCTTATATTTGATCTATTTATGTCTATTACTTATCCACTTTCACAAGTTATTGGACCTATTGTTATATTTTATTTTATCGGAGAATATCGAAGCGCCTTTAAACATTTCTTCTACAGAGGAAAAAAGAATAATATTATAAAAATACAGAGCATTGTAAGTTTAAAAACATCTGCTAAATTAAAACCTTATAGAAAGATGACATATATTAACTTAATTTTCTTTTTATGAATAAGAAATATAGTTTATATTCAAATCTTCTGTTCGCGCACCACTGTTGCACCGCACTTTTTGCACACAGTGGCGGGCGTGCGATCAGTAGGTTTGAAGAGAAGAAAGTGCTTAAAGGCCGGTACACTCAAAAATAGTTCCTCAATTTTAATGTTTAATTCGATAGAGCTATTAATACTGAGTTGAGATATGAAGTTCGAATATTTTTACTATAATTTTAAGCCAAGTTATGGTCGTTTGAAAATACAGCCACCCCGCGTGTAAGTCGAACTTGGGGCGCATCACTTGATCTAGGTAAACCCAAAACGCAACTTCTCAAAAAATCGTTCATTTTTCCTCAATGTTTTTGTAGTTTATATCATTTTTCATAACTTTTAAAGCTGATTAATTAAAAACAGTAAAATTTGAAATTAATTTTATAGTGTACCGTGCCTTTAAATTGTTTGAATTGAACTGAACACATTAATATTCACCTAAGTATACTATTAAGTATTATTAACTATATAATTTAGGCCTAATAACTATTAGCTATATATATATTATTAAGTATGTATATATTATTTATGTTATTACATATATAAATATACATCTATAAATGTTATTCTCAATGATTCTGACGTTGCAGCATTCCTTTAGCCTTAAAATAGAAATAATATTATTAAAATGATTTAATATATTAATAAAATGTTATTTTCTTAATATTTTCTCTTATTTCAGTGCATTTGGTCATTTATCACGAAACATGCAAACGCTCCCAAAAGAATATATAAAAAAGCATGAAAATCAAAATAAAATGAAGTGCAAAAGAACTTTGAACTTTACATTTTAGGTTTAAACTTTAGAAGGTTAAATTAATAAAAAATGTTGTTTACCTTAAATTAAACTATTCAACAGGCTGTCTTATGAAAAAATTCTATGAAAAAGTTTGTTTTTCCTCATCCGAAAGTATGAGTATCAATTATAAACGAATGACAAATGATAATTTTCTGTTTTTTAATTGTACTTTCGGAAAAAAACATTTATTTATTAGTTTATTTATATATTTTGCTTCATTTAACGATTGTATTTGGAGTAAAACAAAGGAACTTTAGATACGGATTCTATCGCAAAGCACCTGTCTAGCTTATAAGAAAATGCTCTAACTACTAGACCTTCTGACACTACTCTTTATAAAAACATATTAGAAAGAAGTTTAACAAGATAAAATAATACAATATTCAATAGACATCAATACTTTTAATGTTTTTCTAAAGTTAATTATTAATAGTATTATTAATTAGCTTATTAATATTAATATAAAATAATCTTATGTTTTCATAAACCTCTTTACTTTATCTTGTTTTACCTACATTCTCACAATACAATTATTCTTTCATCGAGTACATAACAATAAAACTTGTATTTAATACTACAATTTTCTTCATAATAATAAGTTTCTCATAAATCGTTCTATATTAGCATATAAATGTTCCTTTCGTTTTTGGCGTTTGTCCAGCTTGGTTCCCGCTGGGTCTCGTTTTCGTCCGAGTATTGGCGCCCTAATGCAATTTTGTCTTTTATTATGTCGTCACATCTATTTTTAGGCCTTTAAATCCGACTATTTTGTAAATAAATTCTCTATTTTCTTTTTAGTAACATCAACATAGTACATTTGGTCAACAATAGCCTAGCAGTCTAGAATTATAGGCGAATGCTAATAGAAGATTGGTTTATTTATAGAATAATTTTAAGTTTGAGTTTTCCAAAATTAGGAAGGCCCCGCATTTTAAGCTGAAGAGATTCTTCTTCAGACGGATTACCCTTTTAAAACTTTTAAATTATTTATAGACCTTTAAAGTTCTTATTTCATAGATATTTCTATAGGTGTTTGCGTCGCTTAAAAGGTCAAATCTATTTTTATTACTTTTTCTGCTGAAATTTGCTTTTTTTTTGTTGAAATTTTTTTGTTGATTTTTCTAGTTTTAAAATACTAAATAACGCAATTTCCGAAACCAAAATCGTTCCAGAAACCCAGAACAAAGAGTCTTTTTATGCACGAAGGTGTCGTTTTTCTTAATTTAACTGGAAATTCGGGGCGAATTGGCCCAGTGGATAGAAGCGTTGCACCATAATTTCGAGGTCGATTGTTCGAATCCGCCCTGAAGAAAGAATTCTTGCAAATTCTGATTTGCCGCCTCGGCTCCCCAGAGTGTATATTTTAAGTATAGTTAGCTTTTAAAAGTTATAGAGGTTTGTCCTTCTTAAACATTTATTCGTGTATTATTCATTAGTCTTGTTTAACATATTTGTATTGTTGCAGTAAGGCATATTTGTCGCATAAACCTCAGTCTGTTGCAATAAAGCCTAAAATGTGCGGTTTCGTTATTCTTATTCCTTCTATTCCATGGGTACGCTTCCTATTGTTAGAAGCTATAATTATTCCTATATGTCTATTCTGTGAGTAGCTCCTCGCAGTCTAGTACAGATTATAACTTTAAACATTTTGTCTACACTTACATATTCTGTTAATTTTCTTGTTTGTTAACTTAACACTTCTTATTTTTAACTATCATAGATGAGTCCAGTTCGAAAACCTCGCAAATTCAATAATAAACTAACTTTTTATAAATAAACTAAAAGTTCCCACTAATATATTTTCTCTACTGTTAAACTTTGTTTTGTTTTCCATTTTAACTGTAATTTGATCGCAGAATTTCCGCATTTTAGTTTTTAACAACAAATTTTGCAGACAAAAAATAAAATTTAAACTGAATTCCTTAATTTTTGAACTTAAATCTTGCGGAATTTGTGAATTCAAAGTGTTTTGTCCGAGTTTTAAACGAAAGGAAACGGCGAATTTAGCTGCGGCGAAGGACAAAATCCAAGATGAGCGAAATGTGTATATACGTATGCAGTTTAGGGGTTCCAGGACTTTGAGCCCCAATATTTTAGCGCGAGGTCGGAGCTCAAATGTCCTGACGCTCGTTTAGGTTACTTTTATAATCTTGTGATTTGTTCATAATATTAGCTTAAAAACGATTATAAGAAAGTCGTAGCTGTGTTTCCAACCTTATCTTGTAGTTTAATCCTTTTGTAAGCTATTATCAAATCCCCTTATAGAACTAGATTTCCATTACAAATAAATCATTTTCCTTTTTAATCAGAAACAGGGAAATGGCCTATCTTTTCTCGCTTTTTTGACTACATAAATCTTCATTTGTGGGCCATTTTCCATAAATCTTTTAAATGGTTAAATGGACCACCCGGAAAAACAAATGGACTAAGTGAATTTAGAAAAAGAAACGAAGACTACCGGGTCTATCGGATTAGAGAGCTAAGCTAGTTTAAACTAAGTAAAGTCTCGTTTCCAGAAGGTTCAAAGGGACCAGAAGAGTTTCCGCATAGTTTAGTAGTCGAAGAAGGTTCTAAAAATGATCAACTTTCTGTTTTAACTAAAAATAATAATCTTTATTTAACCATTATTAATAACAACAATTATAAATATTACGCTCATATTTTTGCAATGATATAGTTGTTATATAAAGTTTAATTAAGAACTAGTATTGTTCATGGAAAAGCTAATAAAACTTATTTAAAAAGAATAAAAGTTTATTTTTAGTTAATCTCATGACTCCGCCCCCCCCCAGCGTCTTCTCTAATTTATATTTAAATTACCTCAATTTTCTTTGTGAACTGATTTTCTCTTAAAAAAAGAGATATATCGGCCTTTAAGAAGATTCTGACCGCCTTTTTCTTAGAATTCAAAGATATATTTAAAGTTTTAAGTTAACTAAGTTCTTTAAGGAAGTTCAGTATTACACACAGAGTTCGCTTCTAAAAGAGTCGTGAGAGTCTGTATTTGTTAAAATTAATTGCGAATATATATAGTTTGTTCTATAGAAATAAACAAAAAGCACAGTAATGACGATATACAAACCTATACCTATAGTCTGATTCAAAAGTAATAAAGGAGTGTGAATAAATAAATATGCGCAATATGCCTAAAAATACGCAAGTAACACTCCATTATTGCTTTTGATTCAAACTATACCAAAACTGTGTTACATCTTTCTTCTTAGTGTAAAGGCCTAAAGGCCTAAATTTCGAAGGTTTTATTTGCAGGGGTGTTATATGAATACAGTCGGTAGAATTACATTAATTTTTATACAAAGTCGGCTGTCTCCAGGATTGCAATGAAATTAAAGTGTTAGATACTTTGGAGAATACAAATAATCCTATAACTTTTACAAATCTTATTTATATTCTGTAAAACTTCAATTTTCCTACTTTTCTGGACGTTATTTTCGTTCTCGATGTAGTTTTTCAAATATGTAAATCCTATGTGAATTTCTCTCTTTGGAGGACCATTAAGCGGCTCGAAACTAAAAAAAATCATTTTTATTTTGACTTAAATAGACAAAGTTTTTACGATTCTTGGAAACATTCTATTTCTGAACATTTGCAATAAAATTGTCATTGCATTGTAAATTAAAAACATTTAAATTCAGAATAAATATAACTTTTGGCTATTGTTTTCGCGCCGGGCTACGTCGGCAGTTCAAAAAACATCAAAATTGAAAAGTTAAATATTTTGTTTTGTGAATATCCAATTTCGCTGTTGATACTCATCAACTAGCACGATTGTCTCAGCAAACGGGACCCCCTAGGCAGAATAAAGTTTGTTTTTCTTATAATTCTTAATTGTTAAATAATACAAAGAATATGCCGCCCACATATAAAAAGGCTCTATTGGAATAATAAAGTTATTATATTAATTTCGGACAAACAATTTGTTCTATTGAGTTGGAAAAGTGTTTAAGAATATTATCTCAGTTCTGTCGATTTTATCTGTGAGAAATGTAAGATTAGAAAAATTCTTTTTGATCATTTTTAACAAAGCCGCGGACGTAGATTGGTAATTTTATTAATATGATTCATAGAAACACTTTGGTAAATACAAAGGCGTTCACTATTATTTGTAATGCACTTCAGAATAAGGAAATATATATGCTAACTCTAAACTTCCTTTATAGTTTAGTGTATTAATATGAAGTTTCACTTAAGTACACTTAAATAAATAATAATACTTAAAAACTAGAAGTCAGTTATTGCGGGAATCATAGAACATTCAATCATACATCCCACAGTTGTTCATCAAAAGTACATTCATATTTTTATAACACCGACTCTCTCAAGCATACCTGTTACGGCCCTCGCAATTTTCAAAGAATTGCTCATAAATATAATAGAAATTGATATTTTCTTTCAAGCTAAAAAGGATGTTGTAGGCCATCATCATAGAAGTAATGTCGAATTGTTAGATTAACCATTTTCACTAAATTAGACTTGCCATTACAGGGCCCGCATTTGGGGCTATGCTCTACATACTGCGCTGACAACCTAGATATTAGAGTTGGGCGTTTGGGCTAGTTTTCGAAAAACGAGTTTTTTTATATTTTTACTTCCAAGCTTATAACTTTTGAAATGGTGCTCAGACCAGGCTGAAACTTTTTGACAATATAGAACATGTATCAATACATTTAATATCCAAAAATTAGCTTGAATCCATCTGTAGAACGTTAGTTATTCACTAAAGCTCGAAAAAGCTTGAGCTCGTTTTTAAAAACGAGCCCAAACGCGCAACTCTACTAGATATTGATAGAGACTATTCGTCTTACCCCTTCTTTATAATATATATAACCTTTTGAATACTTTCTAACTTAAAAGTCTTTTCCGTGTCCCTCAATGTATGTTTGTGACACATAAACTTCTTTCACAAACAGAAAATGTGGAATTTAATTTAAAAAAACAAATTTTCCATATGTTATTTATGTAAAAGAAGACCGACTTCTGGTAATGGAAAAACATGAAAAGGTTTCTTTTATAGCAAAATAAGTTTATATAGGAAATTGTTATTAAGCAATGGATTAGAAACCGGAACCTTTTTGTGAATCTGACTTCGTTTCTTTAGGAAATAAAATAATTCAAAACACTTTTGCTCTTGTTTTTTGTATTATCACAAGCTTATGAATGTATTACAAGATGATTTAGAGTTTATTCAGTCAAACAAATTTATGAATGTTTAAAAACTATAGACACTGTTATTTGAATCTTAAACAATAATTACAAACACTATTAAAATACGAGAAGTTCACATAGTGAGATTCAAAAGGTATAAGGCCGTGTATTCTGCGTATTTCGTCATACTTAACACTGCGCCTGCTGGCATTCTACGCCCGCGATATCAGCAAATTGCAAACTTGCTTTCGCTCTGCCTTACTCAGACAAAATATTGCAACACTCCTGCTGGTTAACGCGGTCGTATTACTTTTGAATCCGACTATAACAAAAGCCTATATTTAGGCTATTTCCGAACTAAACCCGAGACTCAGACAATAATAAGCTTTTTATTTACTTAATACAAAAGTACAAGAATTGCTGCAAAAGGACAGATTAACTAACATTCAGAGTAAATAAAGTAAGGGTCCACCACTTTATACTCTTGGTTCCGACCCCCCACTAAATAAACATTCTCTTACTTTAATTTAATAAATTTATTAGCACAACCTTCATAAAAGCTTCACTTAACTTAATTCATCACTTTCTAAATAATAATCTCCTTTTTATCTTTGGTGACTAGATCCCTTTCTTCTTTCTTTTCTTTCTTATTACTATTTTTGGGCCCTTTGTTACTCTAAAAGAACTGATTTAGACTGACTATTTTCTTAGAATTTCACCTTAGAAAACACAGAATTTCGATAGAACTGCCTAATTTATTTAAGAATTGCGAATACTTAACTGCCTTCTCAGAAGGAAAGAAATTCAAAGAAAACAGAATAAAATTGAAAATTTACTTTAAGAATTAAAAATTTTGTTTGTTTAATGGTAGTCTGTAACAAGAAAAAGGCTGCAAGGTGCGGTGTTAAATCAGGGCTTCCGCCTTTTTCCCTTTTTCTTGTTCTTGTTACAGACTATTTCTTGTTCTTGTCTTTTTCTTTTTCTTGTTACAGACTATATAACATAAAGTCTTTATAAAGAGCTAGACGTTCGCAGTATACTTGAGGAATCAGCGTTGTTATATAAAATGAATTGAACATCGGTATAATGGTTGCCTTTTCTTCAAAAGTACATTAGTTTTCATTGAACACTTTCCTTCTCCAGAATACTGTGCTGGAAACCTATATCTTTATAC
>JAQGAV010000889.1:0-25660 GCA_034691345.1 Phasmarhabditis papillosa | reverse complement strand
AAACATACTTAAGTTTCTCCCTTTATATTTAAAATGTTTCAATGTTGTTAGTTTTAGCTAGCTTGGACTCATCCATCTATGATCTCAATTTGCGTTCCCTTCGTAATGCCAGTTGTCCTCAGTTACACTTGGCTGCTTACGCTGACTAATCTAGGAGTGATGGTAGCTCATCTGGCTGAAGCTATCTATGCTTTAGTCTTATGTGATGAAGCTAGGTTTAGGTAAGACAAATCGGAAGTCGCAGAAATACAATGCAGCATTTCAAGTCAATCCGATAAAATGATTACGAGACTTTTTCGGTTGAGATTAATTCCCGGTTCTTAGAGCCAAGGCTGCTCATTTAAAAGGCGGGCCCGGTGACGTAATTTTGGAGGCAAACATACTAATTTGGAGGCATTCTTTTGATTTTTTTATCTTGCTTAGAGCGAATTTGTCGAATGTCTTGCCCGGCGCATGACGCACCTATCAAACGTTTCGCCTGGAATCGAGTACGATTAGAAAACAGAGTGGAACCAGAAAAAAATGTATACCCCATTCGACTAATATCTAACTGCTCCTAGCAACTTTGTGTGACCAAAGTGGAATGAACGAGGAATCAATTCGAAAATTCAATGTTTATTTATGGGAAAACGCAACCTTGGCCACAACTACAACCATCAAGGTCTGAGCGTGGGAGCGATTGAATAGCTCTAGCAGATCAGATCAAAACTAATTCGAACAACAAATCCTATTACTAAGTATTTCACAGTCTAGAACATTTGATTATACACGTTTCAGCCTCGCCTGTTCTTTCAAATGGTTTGTCCAGACAGCGTTGCTCGGCTACCCTTCTCTGCGGATACTAAAGACGGCAGTTGCGAAGCACAACAAAGTTAATTAACTTGTATAGTAATAGAGATTATCCAGTTATGAAGACATAAACTCAATGTTTGCACAAGTTCAATAAACTAACATAGTGCCTAGATTACTGCAGTACTGCAAACCACGGTTTTGTAAATTAGCAGTTAAAAAGTAATCAATAACACAACAGCGTGAGAAAGTATATCTGAAGAAACCATAACCCAACTTTAGACAATGATAGTATATATGCTGAGAAACTACGGCTAACATTTTTTAAATTCAAAAAGTCATACCTAGATAGACCGGAGAATTAAAGCCATCGGAGAGCAAGGAAAATTTTAAAAACTACACATGATATGAATTGTTTATATTGAAATTTACACGCAAATATAAATATATTCAGAACAAAATGAACTACAGTTAGCTTGGATTTTCTAATGCCTAATGAAACTATTTCGTATAAGTAGTTGATCCATTTCTTCTTTAGTGAAATCATTGCGCATGTTAAACGCATTCCTCATCTCATCGGGTGATTTTCCCTAAAGTACAACTATATAGATGAGCACGTGAAATAAACAACCTTTAGCATCGAGGCTATTGTCTTTGCGCAAAGAGAAGAGAGTTTTCGAATATGAAGAAAATTGGATGCCAGCGAAATCTTCATTACATCATTGAACTCGAGATCCATAAGTTCTCTATCAAATGGATCCAGTTCGTCTTCATGCATCAGACGAGAGTATTCTGCGGCATCGATATTGTCGCTCGCATGATGCTCCAGGAAAGAAACGATCTGAATGAACGAATGTGTAACAAAGATGAGCTTCCAAACTACCTTCTGGAGAACGCTGCTCTTAACGTTGGAAATTGGAATTTGCAGAGGGTCCATTGTACGAGGAGAGCTCTGAAAGATGACATTAGGATAATATCACAAAATACACGATTAGCTATTAGGATAATATCGAAGATAATTATCAGAGTTGACAACATACATAAAAATCATGATAAACTTAAAAATAGCTAGTTGCATTTTATCCTTGCGGTTCTCCAAAACTAGTTTGTCGATTACGCAGTCCATTGGTACAGAAACAAATGAAACGAAAACAAACTCACATCATCTAAAAGGCGGCTAAAAACCTCGGACATTCTCATAGCCCTCGCAGTAACCGGTAGTGAGACCCCATCTGATGACACTAGATATACGATTTCTTGGACTTCGTTTTGCTGATAGCTGCTACCACAACCAACGGACATCGTTACTGTAACAGTCCATTATTGATCAGAGGATTAAAATAACAAGATTTAAGTATCAAACGAATTGAATTAAAACCAACAATACTAAAAAAAGAGAATGAAAAAAGAACTTTATCGCACTGTGCGTCTAGCAAAGAAACCGAAAAGACAACTAGAAATCATATTTCAAAAATGCTACATGACAAACTTTAAAAGGACAGATAAAAGAATAGGGAACAAAAAATGGAACACTAGTATTACAATCAGTGTGCACAATTCCCGAGAACTAGGTGACCCGTGCACCGATGAAATTAATAATTAAATACACTCATATTATTTACAGAAAATCGAACTAGGTGACCCGTCATGGTTATCATCTAAAAACATCACACGGCGCAGACGAGCGGCGAAAGAATACCAACAACATCTTCACGAGAACTCTAAAATATAAGAGGTGAGTAAAAAATGTATTAAACTTACCCAAGTTTCCTACAAAACTTGAAGCGTTTATCATGTGAACCACTTGGACCCACTTCAGGAGAAGTACTGCCTAGGAGTACAAATTGTTCAAAAAGTACAGCAAACATTTACCCACCTCTTTTATCTTCAATGATTTCAGGACAGCTATTTTCACTTTGTAACCAGTCACTATTGAGGCATTCAGTTAGTGTAATACGATCCTTAGTGTTGAATGTCAACATCCGATCAATTAGCGATCTACACTCTGCACTCAGATGCGGGGAAAGTGGGTAGCAATAGCGTCGGTAACTGTAACGAAAAGATACACATGATAAATCAAGCAATCCTACCGTTGACAATCTACGATCTTTTGATTTGGCAAATAGTCAGGGAAAGGCATACAGTCGGTATGCATCACATAGAGTATGACTCCAATTGACCTGAAAAGAAGAATGTTTCTCGACCAACGAAAATAATGTGCATGAACTTACCATATATCAGTTTTGAATGGATCATATGGTGTTCCCGATAAAATTTCTGGAGCACTGTAGGATTTAGAGCCACAGAAAGTAGTTGAAAGTTCACTACCGACCTAGAAGATTTTAATATACTTCAACAACACTTGCCACTTACATATTTCGCATATCTGAAATCACCAATCTTAACGCATCCTCTGCTGAATACGATGACGCGTTCAATAGATAAATAGCGATGAGCAATTGCTTTCTGCAAAAAAGGCAGTCGTGAGATTAAAACTGCTGCTAACGAACTGTGTGCATATACTGCACCGCAGTCAGGATTTGGCGGCTCCAAGCACGACCTTGCTCTTCCGCAACAACACCATGCTTCCGTATATAGTTGCACTGAAAAAAGAATATTTGTGGTAGACGGGTAGATTATTATTACCAGATCTCCTAGAGGCCCTAGTTCCATCGTGAGAAATACATATCCCACAGCTTCATAATGTCCGAAAAACTGAACCAAGTTGGAATGATGTAGTTTTTTCCAACATGCTATTTCCCTGGGCAAAAACTTGGTGCTTCGTTCAGGTCTGAGCTTAGAGACATTTATTACTCTCATGGCTATCTATAAAAAAATGTGTAACAAAAACAAGAAAAAAACGCATACCGTCGATTGAGAGGTGGTATTGAAGGCCGTTATAACTTTGCCAAAACGCCCAGATCCTAGACTCTGGGAATTATTTAGATCAATATTCTTTTTGAGAAACAAGTTGCGCACAACTTCTTTGGTAGATTGACCTCCGATCATCTAAGACGCCAAATTAATAGAGACGAAAATAATATACCCACTCTAACTGTTACTGTATTCTCAACATTTCTAGGTTGGGGCACAGGTTCATCTTGTCTGGCATTCAGTGCTGCCGTTTCGTGCTCACGAAGAAGCTTAAATAAAAGACCGTTAAATCAGGCTCAGCGGTCTTACGTTGCGACTTTTTGGGCTAGGACCATCCGCAGATCTCGTTCCTTTAAAAGTAATAATGCAAAGCAAAGCTGGCATTCAACAAACTTGTCAAGAGAAGATATTCATTGCTCAACTCTAGCTTCTCCGTCTTGGCAAAATGGCGTACATCATCTGATGCAATCTTCCTAGAGTTCTAAACGAAAATAATACCATCACCAGGAAATTTCAACAAACTTGTAACGAAGTCCTATCTGATTCGTTGACCATGGAGACGGATAGGACTGATTCGATATCCTAAATTTAACTCAATGATCTCGTTATTAAACCAAGCAAAATGAACGCGACGATCCCGGCTTCCGCACAATATCTCCCAACTGTATTGCGTAGCAGTCAGAATTTGAAAATCTGCCTTGCATCTTACACAGCTTCAATAATGGTGTATTTATTTAGAAACAATTCACTGCCGACCAAAGCACTTACAGAGGCAGGAAAGCTGCAGCATATTAATCAAAGAGAACAGTAACTTGTATATTTGCTGGGAAAAGTGCTTCGCCTATTCTCTAGGCGCGGTGTGCCAACCTATCGGACCTTCGAAAACAGATGCACCCCACTTCTGAACATCCCGAGGAATCAGACCAATTAACCCCAAAAAAAAACTAATCTAGATACAGATTGACCAATACACATAAGGAACAACAACACAAATATCAATAACAAATTTATTCAGGGTCACGAGCGAAGTAGAATAGAGTAGAACGTAACAACGAACGATTTACTTCTTTTGAGCTCTTCTCTTTCTCTTCAGACGACGCATACGCTTCTTAGCCCACTAAAGATAAACAAATTAGCTGACGTTCGAACACGACCAAACAAACCTTATCTCTCATTATGTATGTTGTTTAGAGATAGGTAGAGGATAACAACAAGGTATCTGAAAATATTACATATATAATGGTTACCGTGAAAACAAACAAAGAGCAACAACACAAACAAGTCATACAAATAACATAATTCCAGCAATGATAGACATAAGAAAAAGAGGTTACATACAAATCCAAGTTCGACAAAGATTTCCATTAATATTTCCAGCGAACATGGCAAATAAGAGAACTACGGCATTAAAACTGAGAAAGCGTGCTGGCCAAAAAGGGAAAAAGACACGTAGTAAGTAACGCTAATAGTAAGCAAGATTCGAATGCAGAAGAAAAAGTATCGGTTAACCTTTAGTACCGTACCCATCTATGAATGGGATCGCTTCGGGACCAAATAAAAATGATAGGCTCGAATAAGAGCTGCCAGATTACTGGCACGTATCCGCTATAATTTCACGGATCTGGTGGACCAGTCTTCACTCAAAGCCCAACTATATAAAATTACGTATAGTATACGTTTATCCCGGAAGTAAATGTATCCCTTCGGATTTTCACTGCTCAAAAGCAAATAACAATCCATATGAATAAAGTATCCCAAGCGAATTCAAATATTTGGTTAATAAAGTTACTTCAGCATCAATTTAATAAAATTGAGCACTTACTCACTCAGAATACTCAGAAACCAGATCGTTACCGAATCATGTTATCAATAAATTTATTACATTTTAGGATGTGTAAACTTTTAGATATTATGCACAAAGATAATCAATTCTATAAGTAAAATATTTATCGAAGGAAACACCGATATGATAGTTCGTTAACATACTATTGAATCAAATAAAGATATCGACATTAAAGAAGCAGTAAAGAACTGAACAACACTATACAAAACAAATAGCACCAAGTTATTCTAATTATTGATAACACAACAGGCTAGTGAACTTCTAGAAGCTCCAAACATCTTTCTGCCAGAAAATCTAGGTTGGAGCTGGCATTCATTGTCAATACGGAGAGAACGACATCCCTGGGAAACAATGCACACAAAGAAGATTCCAAGTTTCGTCGTTCATCCACATCATGTTGATCAGCGGCCCGAGGAACAGGAAGCAACTCGGAATTAGCTCCAAGAGTTGATATTGGACTTTCAATAGGTTGCGGCATATGTACAGTAGGCGGTAGATAAGTTGAAGGGCTCCCTTCCACTTGTAAAGGCAGCAGCGTTGCCGGTGTCGAAGATATTACATCATCCGTGGGCGCAAGGGTAAATTCAGTGATACTATGCTCCAATTCTGCTGGTACTGGCGATGACGGGCGATCATAGACGGGCGATGAAAGTACGCCTTCCAGCATATCATCCACGCTCCTCCGATTCACAGGTAGACCGTCCAGGTTTTCATACTGCGGAACAACGAGATGACAATTAATTGGAACTGTTAATGCGTTTGAGAAGTCATTAACAAGAGTATTGACTTCATCAGCGACATTAACCACATCAGTATTTGTTGAATCATCATTGAAGTCTATGAGAATCCCTTCGGGGACCTATAAAAATATTTTCTTCTGATCAAGGCCGCAACACACCTGGGGATTAATATTATTATTTGATGCCGGTGGAAGAACGATCTCAGATTGCGTTTGTCCATGCCACTCGCTATCATCTTGTGACCACTGATCTGAAAAAATAGGAAAGTGAAGCAATAAACATTCAGCCTTACCGATAGCAGCAGGGGTCAAACTTGAACTGCTGTGGTCCACAACGCGATTACGCTGAAAATGAGCAACATGTAATATTTTATCCGGAACATAATTTTCCTGGAATTTAATCCAACAAATAACAGAAACGTTTGCGGATGAGAGAATTGACAACTTGAGATTGAACAAATATTTTCCTGAATCAAGAATCCGCAATTTTCAAACTGCTATCCACAATGATCAAATGTTAGTACTCACGCGAATCTCGGGAAGTTGATGCATTCTCATTGGCCTGATGCTTTCTCTTTCACAAAGTTCATACAGAAGATCATCACAAATTCGAATCCGTTGGCGTCGGGCAGCGGAGAATGCTGGGCGACGATTAGCAACCTGAAATAAAAACGTATATTTCATACAGAGGAGAAAGCAATACCTTAGTAAAATCCGGATCGCTGGGATGGGCGTGGATTATCCGTGAAATTGCACGTGCTCTTGTCTCCACAGGTTCAACTGCAATACATAAATAGTGGGAATGCAATTTATTTAACGAACGCTCAAGATAAATACAAGGTGCATCTACCCTTGCTCTCGCATATCTTCGGTGTTGACTACATACTACATTTTCAACACTCAGGAAGCAAAAAACGGATTCCAACGGAGTAAAATGCAAATTTGTATAGAAATTTGAATTCTACTCCGTTGGAATCCGTTTTTTGTTCCTTAGCAATTAGAAAAAAATAAGAAAAAGTACATACACAGTAAAAATAGTTCCGTTAAACAGACTGAAACTTACATAGGAATAGTTCTGGAGCAGCTTTATAAAACACGTCATCTCCAAAATGAACAACTTCGTGTGGCAGGAAAAGAAACTTTAAATCCAAAACACGACTTTGAATAAGTTCGTGAAAGCTTCTGAAAAACATTTATATTTCCATAAAACCACTGACAACACCTGTATTGTGGTTGAGTCAAGATGTCCTTAAATTTGTCTCCACTCAAAACACAACCACCATGACGCTCAGCCATCGTCAAAGCATATAGGTCGTCGTAATTAATAAAAGCTCTGTAAATTCGCATTATATCAGTTCATACTGGCGATATTCTACTCACCTTCTGTCACCATTACTTGCACGAGCAGGAGTAAAGGTAACTAATCCAGCTTCTTCCATCTTCTAAAATATAACAAATAAATAAAGATTCATATTAGGGAGAACATACAGAAAGAAGGTGTACGTGAGTTGTATTATTGTTGAAACTGTTGTTGTAGACAACAGGCAGGAACACAATGCATTCAATGTCCCTGAGCAGCAGCCACCGAACAACCGACAATAAGCCGGCACAAGAAACAGCCCTCAAAATAAAAGGTAACAGGACTAGAGGATTATAGTATTACTCTCTTGTTATTCCACATGAACTTCTGCCAATGTTGCAGCCGTCTATGACCATTAGGCGAGGCAGCCATTCAGGGCCAGGCCGTGTGAAACAAGCATCTGGCGACATATCAGATAAAAATCCTGGAAGCAGCAAAACTTTAATAGAAAATTAATTCAACCAACCTTCTGATCAATCCATAAAGGAAGCACTAGCTTACACCTTGAGTATTTGAAAACCTAGTGCACGATCCAACGAGTGATTCATCATTCACTTGTTCTGACATGTCTGCAAATAAAGTATACTTAGTACATAGTGCATTTTATATTAAAATATAATCTAGACAAGTAAATACAGCTAAAAACGAGGCATTTATAAAAATAATTCAAATCGATTTTGGGTGGTCCCGAAACGATAGGTTTCGAAGGTGAAAAATCGATTTCCTAAATTTAGGATAGGAAAATCGGTTCAGCTATATTTTGTATGTGTTTTGTTGTTATATATAACTGGATGCAATAATATATATATTTATTTACTGTACCATTTAAATTTTTATATGGTTTAGGGATGAACCATTCTCATGGCGCCATTGGCGAGCCATACCGTTTTTCTCGGCTCACATCGTGCGGTCCCAACGGTCGGAAGCCCATGATCGAAGGTTTTTTTTGTTGTTTAACCATTCAATACCACTTCCATTCCTAGGACACTCGGCTTCCATTTCTAAACGCAACCTTAACAATCTGGATTTAGAGCCCACTTCACAGGAAGATGGCTTATTCCCAGGTACAGTTGTCTAGAAGAATGGAATGTGTTTTCACATATTTTTCATGCACGGGCTGAAAATTAAAAACCCTTTGTGGAATGGTTTCGATGAACTACATCCCTTTCCCAGAGAAACCTGAAATTGTCCAATGTCTTAAATCAACGGTTATAGGCTTAGCCTGCAATGATGCGGAAATGGAGGTCTTTATATCTCTTCAAAATACAAAAGTGGAAATCGGCGAATATTCTCGGAAAGTGTTTATTGGAGGAGTCAGTGAGGGGGTCACCTTAGGTTCGTAGCAATTTATGTACAATCTTGTAAACCGTTCTTTAGAGGATATGTACCACTCGTTTTCCGCATTTGGCAGCTTGTCTATTGATTGGCCTCATCGATTGCCTGGTGATCAACCACCAAGAGGTTGTAACGAGATCCTATTTCTTAATAATTTATAAACACTCTAGGCTATGTATTTCTGATTTTTGCTCAGCCAGCATCAGTGAACAGACTAATACAGGCATGTAAGTCTGTTCGAGGAAAGTTTTGTCATGAGATAAAGCTCTCTTCTGACGGAGAGCTTGCCAAAAGAGTTTGTTCTGCTCAGTATGTGGTCATTGCTATTTTGTTTTAGGTCCAAGTACGCCCTTGGAGAAATTGTGATCGTACATGGTTTTCCCCCGATATAACAAACTACGACGATGTGGATAAACGGTTCTCCGTGTTTCTGGGAGCCGTTCCAAGAGTTGTCACCGCGCGGGAGATAGCTGATCTTGTCAACGGGCTGATTGGCAATGTAAGCTTCGTCAGTATTGAAGTGCGTTTGTTATTAGTACTCGTTTTCTAAATGTGACTTTTATAGGTAGATTTCGAAACGGACTATCCAAAGGGTGCTGCAAGAGTTATTTTTACTAGGCGCGAAGAGTATGTTAAAGCTATCGCTAGTAAAATTATTACTGTTTGCTCTACGGATGCGGAGAAAGAGGTGTGCTAATCTCTAGTATCTCTAGTATTTGTAATATAATTTTTATAGATGGAAGTCAAGCCTTATCTTGAAGATAATATGCTA
This sequence comes from Phasmarhabditis papillosa, assembly GCA_034691345.1. NCBI lineage: Eukaryota > Metazoa > Nematoda > Chromadorea > Rhabditida > Rhabditidae > Pellioditis > Pellioditis papillosa. The sequence continues at coordinate 15,948 of JAQGAV010000889.1, read as the reverse complement.
TGCGAAGGATGTGGCTTGGTAAAAACGCGTTTGTTTTGTGCCGAGCTTCGTTGTCTGCGTTACTTGTGTGGTCAGTGTTGGAAGATCCACCATGAAAGCGCTGGACTACGTGATCATAAGCACATGGTCAAGGGAATGTTCTATTCTAGAGCTGCGAATGTCAAGTAGGTGTTTGTTTATTGTTTTATTTATTTTTTATTTTGTTAGAAACCAGTTCAACAATTGTACGTCTATAGAGCCATCGAAACAAATGGAACAGGGCACCGGTATACTAAATATTGATTCATTAGATAGTATTTCTAATTTAGGAAGTCAGTGTCTCCAAATGATTGATAAACACACGTTTTCTACCCCCAATAATTCGATGTTTGATTTCAAATGCGGCTCTCAATCGAAAACCATATGTAATGCTCCATATCAGTAAATATGTTTAACAATTATTTTAGTTAATGACTTTAAAATCATGGATGATTGGTCTGCTAATTATTCGTGTAAAGTTTTCGTTGGTGGATTGCGCGATGGACTCACATTCGGTATTGTATTTTCTAGTTTTACAATGTTGTCTACCTTAGACCGACTGAAGAGATTTGTTTCACTGTTCGCATCTGCACTGATTGAATGGCCAAATCAAGAATGGACTCGTTCTTCGCCACAAGGTAGTGACTGGTTCGATAGTTCTTATCTACCATTTTGTTTTAGATGGATATGCGTTTATCATTTTTGAAAATGAGGAAGCCGTTAACCAGTTCTTGGCTCGCTGTTTTGTGAACAGCCATCTTCGCGGCTTTTGTCTGTTGCTGGATGACTATCAACTTTCAGACACTATTCTTCAGGTAGCGATGGAGTTTAGTAGTTTATATACTTGCTGCCAACTAAACTGTTGTGTGCATGATGTAAACGTGATAAGCAGTTGAATGAGATACAAATACTGTAACTAATTAGCTGATATTAATATTTAATCTACGTGATTTAAATGATGTGCTTGTATTTAATAAGAGATAATTTGACTCTGAACTTTTCACTTTAGGTTCACCCCTGGAGAAAATCCTACTGTCTCTGGCAAAATCCTACTATATCTTCCGCTATGCAGAAACAGATTGGAGCACGTCTATCAGTGTTTCTTGGAGGCCTACCCAGAACTGTTACCGCCGGTTCGTGATGATTCATTTTTTAGTTATCGTTGCTTTTCCAGAAGAGGTGGCTTTGGAAATGCAAGTTCGCTTTGGAGTTGTCGTCACGGTTCAGATCGATGTAATTTGCACTATAGCATTTATATAAATCGGTATCTTCTAGGTTGATTTTGAACACGAATATCCCAAAGGAACCGCTCGAGTAGTCTTCAGTTCCTCTGATCCATACCGGAAGGCCATATGGGAATCAACCTTGACTATGAATTCTTTTGGCATTACTAAAGAGGTTACCTTTCCTGTTGACTTTATTCATTCTTCTTGTGTTTAGGTTGAAATCAAGCCATATTTGGAGGACAAGGTCTCCTGTGAAATCTGTTTTGCGAAGCGCTATCGGCATTTCTGCTCGGATGTAAATTGTCTTCTGTACTTCTGTGATTATTGCTGGAATACGTTCCATTCAACTCCTGACAAGAAAAGTCATAGGCCCTTGATTAAAAACGGATCTTATCGTCATCATAGAAGGACATATAGGTTATATATCAATTAAATCTTGAGCAAATTTTATTTTAGAAGCGCGCGGATGGTGAGCAGTGATGAATGGCGCGCCCAGAATTTGCCAGATATTCACAATATTCCTAACATCATGGAAACTAATATATTCACAAAGCACGATACTGGAATGCCTTCGAACAACATCTCCTCGCAAGGTTTAGTTATTTGTCGGATTCTTTAATTATTATTATTTCCAGGGGATAATGAGGCATGTGTGCACAATTCCACCTTCGGATACACACCATCTCTGTATCCTATGACGCTTCCGCAGAAATCTAATACTTATCGGCCAGACAAGTCTTCCTGTTGGAATGCGAACTAACTGTGCTATTAATATCCTTCACACAGTATGTGAAGTTGTTATCTGTGAATTAGCTGAAATTTATATTTCAAATGTTTATATACTTTACTTAACATGTACTTCTTATTTTGACCAATTTTATTTTTTATACGTTTGGAAGTGACGTATTACGCATTTTTACGTTTATTATTGTATTTGAGATACCTGTTGCATGTCAATATTTCTAGTTTTTTGTTGTATGTTAGATATATCTGGATAATAAAAAGTGTTTGTACGAGCGTTGATTAATTTCCGAGTGGATAAATTAGCAATAAGTTAAATGAATGATGGGAGGGCATTACATGAGAAAAATCATAATGGGCAGTGTTTCGAGTTTGAGAAGTTAGAACTTTGTCTTGTCGCTTCACAATTTCTTATATCTAAATATAGCTAGCTATCTATAATCTCTAGCTTTGACTCCAAAATTGGCATATGTAGCAGCTCTTAAGAAATGGGGTGCACCCTTTTTCCTTACAAAATAAATAGTATTTGTAATACATATTCCAGTATTTCTATATGTAGATCTAAAGATCTATATCTATAAGTATATTTATAGCTAGCTAGGTAGGTGGGTATATATTGAATATATATCTATAGATCATTTTTGCACCATACTGCATTCAAATTGTTACCGTTTGAATTTGGCGCTTCTTTTTTTTGATCTCATTTGCCCCGCCCACAACTGAGTCTTTCTGTTCCGATCATTGTTGGTCATTCATTCACTGACGCTCTCCTTTCGCAGTTTACTGATTAGAATGCGATTGCCCCTACTAATCTCAGCAGTATTTATTGCTGGAATTGTTTCTGAGGTTTGTGTTGTTTTGTTTGTATGTACCAATTTGCTGTTTTAGGATGCTGGGAATTTTTGCAACAAAGACACAGAATTTGATTGCACCTTCGGTCCTAACAGATGCATTCCACTGGAGTGGATCTGTGATAATGTGAGGGACTGTTTGGGAGGACAGGTTCGTCTTTCACCGTAAATGTTTTCTTAGTTCGCTCGATTAAGGACGAATCTCACTGTAACTACTTACACGAGTGTCCGGTTGGTTCCTTAATATGTCGAAATGGAGACTGCATGTCCGCCAAATTCAAATGTGATGGAAACGCGGACTGTGCTGTTGGTGCATCCGACGAAGCTGGATGTACTCACGCAGAGCAGCTCAACATCAGTTTAACGTATCTCCACAGGTTTCATAAGAATTTAGTATTATATTATTTTTCTGTTACAGCATCAAGCATGACGAGCCTCAGAAGTTTTCCTGGATGGACATCGGTAAAGAAGAGCAGTGTGAACAACCGAAGTTCAAATGCGGTAATGGAGGATCCTGTATTGACGCAGACGCTGTCTGTGATGGACTCTGGGTTGGATTTTGGATCATTCTCGGTTTTGACCTGCTTTTTATAGGACTGCCCCACTGGAGAAGATGAACAAGACTGTGAGCACTCGTCCCGAATGGAGACCGTGATCGACTCCTCGTTCGACGTCGTAGGATGCCCGATTCATATGGCTTCCTGTGCAGATAGGACTGCCTGCATACCCGACTCTTGGCTTTGTGATGGCGATACCGACTGTGACGATCACAGTGACGAAGTCAGTAGAGTTTCGTTTCTGCTGAATTATTTGCACTACTTATTGATATTATTCTAACTTTCTGTTTAGTTTGGCTGTGATGAAGATCGCTCCCTTATGGTGAGTGTCCAGAGTAATCATCATATATGTGGCTACAACGAATTCAGATGCGCTGGTGGTCAGTTCTAAATTTAGTAAATTTTTGAGTTTGCTGTTTAGCTGCCGGTTCGTGCATTCCATACAATCGCACATGCGATGGCGTCAATGATTGCCCACTCGGAGACGATGAAGGACCAGTCTGTGATTCCTGCAAACAGCTCCATTGCTCTTGGAGATGTGAGATGACTACCAGTGGCTCGAGGTGCACCTGTCCCGAAGGTTCAACATTATCGAATGATGGCTACACTTGCACCGAAGTCAACGAGTGCGAAACCGACGGAAGAAGATGCCAACACTACTGTGAAGATCATTCCACCGGGTATTTTCACTATTGACAAACTGAAAATAATGTTTAATTTCAGCTACGATTGTACTTGTGCCCCAGGTTATTCCCTACAAAAGGATGGCTACAGTTGTCGCATTTCCGGATCCAAGGAAGGCATGTTGTTTGTATCACTTGGAACAGAGGTAGCAAATCTCTTGAGAACCGGCTATTTGAATTTGGTTCTAGATCCGTAGCATGCCGCTATCAGAAGGAGCCGCAACTTCATCCTACGAAGTGGCTCAGCAGATCGACAATCATGGGCTCGTCCGTTCTGTTGCATACATGAACAGGAACAAGCAGTTGTTTATGGCTGTCAGTGGTCTAGCCCAAGAAGGAGAATTGGTAACTAATTCATATTTAACACGGACGTTAATTGTTTTCTTGCAGGCTGTTTCAACTGATGGAATCATGCACGTTCTCCGTGAAAACATTCCCGGTATTGGACAAGTTGCTGTGGATTGGATTGGTGGCAATGTTTTCTACACACAGAAAGGTAAGCCCGCAATTGTTGAGTAAAATATTTCTCTATTAAAATACATGTTTTCTTTTTTTCAGCCACATCCCCTGGAATACACGTCTGCAACTTCAACGGATTCTACTGTCGTCAGATTGTTTATGGAGAAAACAACACCAATATTGATCCCTCCCGCCGCCAAACATACCGTGGACTAATCGTGGATCCCCAGCATGGAAACATGTTCTGGATAGAAGGTCACGACAATGTGCACCGAATCAGAATGGCCAATCTTGATGGCTCCAATGTACGATACATCTCACATATACCAAATTACTTTCTTTTTTAGGCGGAAACTCTTCTTGATTCGAAACTCGATTACCCCAGTGGTCTCGCCATCGATCCAATTCGAGGAGATTTGTACTTCGGTGATGTGGAGAAGGAGATGATCGAGTGCGTCAACATTTATAACAAGAGGCGAACCGTTATTCTCACTGGAGGTGTGCATCAGCCCCATGAGCTTGCCTACTTCAACGGATTTCTATATTGGTCTGATTGGTAAGCTATCTATAGTTTTTCCAAGGATCTTCATATTAAGGGGAACTGAGTCGCTGAAGGTAGCCGAAATTTCTCATCATCACAGCTCCTCGCATGTCATCCACTCATTTAAACGTTTCCCATATGGTATTTCCATCAATCATCCTCATTACCAGGTATATAATGTATGAAAATAGTAAAATACTGTATATATTTAGCCACAGCCCAATCGCGATCCATGCCAGACCATCAAATGCCCATGGATCTGCGTGTCTGTCCCTGGGCCAGATGATAAGCTTCACCCCAAATGCTTGTGTCCGGAGAATTATGAGGCTGATGAGAATTCCTGTGTTCCCAGAAAGGCGAATACCAACGTAAAATGCAATTGATTGTGATATAGAAATAGTCCCTATTTAGGATCAAAACACTTCATGGATGGGTGTCGGTCTAATGGAACAACTGTGTGCCTCCAAGGAAGCCTGTCTCAATGATGGCGTCTGCGAAAATCAGAGAAACGAGCATGGAAGAGTGATTAGGATCACCTGCGTGTAAGAATTTGTATTCCAGTTTCACGTTGTTATTTTTTAACAGATGTCCTGAAGGTTTCGAAGGGGATCGTTGTGAACTGGCAAATGATCAGTTGATTTCCGAGAAACTGGAAGAGTCGTCGAGCACATTGAGGATCGTTATTCTTCTCTGCCTGATCTTCTTGGCTGCGGCAGCAGCTGTATTTTACTTTGCCTTTAGAAATGTAAATAGCCTAGGGTAAGTTCTTGCAATCATACGGAATTCTTTTTTTGCATATTTCAGATCTTCATTTGATCGATGTTTTGATTACGTTGAGAAAAAATGTGACTCATTCCCTGGTGCTGGTGGACTCGGTAACCTGAAGGACCGTGTTAAGAAATATGTTCCAAATATGCCTTCATTGTAAGATATTCTTATATGGATTCTTCCTTAATTTTTTTCTATAGGTCTCCTAGAAGCAGTTGCGAAGAAGTTGCCACATCCAGTGGTACAAGTGCGTTCAATAATCCGATATTTTCTGCCAATGTTCCGGAATACGACGAACCCGCTGTTGGTGTTAGTGAACATCATGCCGGGGTAAGTTTTGTTATATCGTATGTTTTATTATTTGGGTCAATTAACTGAGTTACACTATAAATTTTAGAACAATTTCCCCAATCCGATGTACAGCACCGTGGCTACTGGAAGTGTCACTGGTAGTCATTTCTCCGAATACGAAGTCTGCTATTCAAAGAGAGTTGTACAATAATCTTGTATCATTTTTTCTATGTAATTACCTTCTATTGTTTGAATAATCTCTAGTCATTAACTATTTTATATCGCCGTGCTAACTTTCTAATTGTGATCATATTTATACGTTTTATATTCTGTGAATACTAATAAATTCGTTCTACCTTTTACAATTTGTCCTGTTTTTCTCTACACGTGTGCGTTTGTAAAATTGGACCGCGAAATATTGGATGAGGGTTTTTCTACAAAGTTGTCCACATTACTACATCTCCTCGACCGGCTGTAAAACTGGCGGCACCTTGAAATTCGATTTTTTGTTATGAAAAGTTAACAATTTGTATAAACTTTTTCAGAATTCGGTGGGCTTGCCTTTTGATTTTGAATTGCAACACCGCGGGAACTCTTCCATTTAGAATTACATGAATATCATTAACCTATTCTCCATGCCCTGTATTTTCTGGTTTAATACGACGAACGAGTTCTGTAGAAGGTTGAAGAAAGTAAATAGCCAGATTCTATAGTGAACAACACCCGTAAAAGTTATTTTTCTGCTGTTTCACGGGTGCATTCGCTTGGGTTCTCAATAGGCCACGTAGCGTTATTTTCACTATTGCGTAGGACACAATACTCGCAGTATGATTACTTCTTGGACTTTATCGATATTTTAATCTTGTATTTCTATTATTCTGTTTTTATATTTTTTTCAAACATTGGCCAACTCCAGAGTAACGAATTGTTCTTCTAGGTGCGGCTTTTTGTGTCCGGGTTTGTGCTATAGCTCCCGTTCAGGGATTCAACTGTAAATAGCTTCATAATTTTTTCTTTAACAATGCGGCAGTTTGTATTACAAGTAAGTTGAGTTAGTTGTAACTACCCAAACCGCCTTTTCAGATATTTTTCCTTGGTATACTATCCTTTTCTGCAATATCAGCAAAGCAACCCGTGGTTGCGAAGCGAACTAAGCTCTGCACTAATCCCGAATGTACAGGTATGTGTATTCCTGTTACAAAATATATTTGAGGTGTATTACTTTAGATGTCTTATTCAAATCTAAGTCTACCAGAGAAATGCCCAGCAACCATCCAGAATTTATCAGTGTTATTCCTGATATGGTTTTGAATGTTGTTGGAGTTAAATTCAGCGACAGATTTGATATTATGGAAGCACTGGTATATATTTTAGTTTTCTTTTCTAGTGATCTAATCAGTATTTGAATTGAAGTCATATATTATATAAAGCTAATACAATTTTAGACTGAGGACGGAAAGCGCGGTTCTTTCTACAAAACTGCCGTCGATCTGGGTGCATACGTAGAATTTCTACGAGAAGCTGTGGCAAACAAGAAGACCATGTACCTCATCAGCCGGGATCCAAACGATATCGGCGAGAAGCGAATAATTGGTTTGTAATGCAATACGTATCACCATTATTATTTGTTTCCAGGAAAACTTCAAGCTGAACGTGATTTGGTGCGTGATCTCAATGTTGAGGTATAGCATGGTTATTTTGTAATTCATTAGTAGTTTTAGGCACGTAATTATGCGTTGCAGCAAGGACTACCTCCCCCAGAAGAACTTTCTATTCCCACGCTGGAACCCAGTGGTATGTCAGATACTAGTTGTTTTCGTAACTAATTCGTTTAGGACATGGTCATTCACATGATGGACACGGGCATAGTCACGGTGGTCATGGACATAGCCACGGAGGACATGGACATGCTCATGGTGTGTATTCGAAATTAGCTTTTTGACTTTGCATTCGTTAATCAGATTGTTTTATTCTAATTAATCAATTTAGATGATGGTCATGGGCATGCTCATCAAGAAGCTGAGCAACAGATAGCTAAGTCAGGTACTATTCGACATTTTCTGTGAGACTATTTTTATGTTTAGCCGAAGCTGATGTGAGTACCAATCCCACGCCTGCAGTCGAAGGCGCTACTCCTACTCCTGCCACTCTGCCTCCAGCAAAAGTAGCCGAACCTATTCCCGAAGCAATAAATACAGCTCCCGTTGCTGCTGCTGCTGCTGCTGTACCGTTGAAGTCCGAAGAAACCATAACACATGGTGCCCCTAACCCTGCCACAAATGCGGAACATGTGGTTGCAGAAGAAACATCAAATATCAACGAACCACCGAAGCAAAAGGTTAGCATTTTCAATTTTTTTTTTTTTGCTAAGTTCTGTTGTATAGATGACGCTCGAAGATATACAGGCTGAAGTTGAGAGATTGGAAAACGAAGACAAGAAGAAGCTAGATGAAGCAAAGGCTGCAGCTGAGCAACTCAACGCTGCAACTCCTGCTCCGGTTTCAATAACGGACCCCGAAATGGATCGCCTGGTCAAGGAAGAGCAACTGAAGCTAGCCGAACCAAAAGCTCCTGCTGAGCAGATCACCAATACAGCTTCGCCTACTCCCGTTCCTACATTGAACACTGCTGACATCATTCGCTCAGCTCTACCCCCCAAAATTGATGTGCCGGTTCCGGTTCAAGCTGCAGCAGAAGTGAGAACTCATATGTCTTCTTTTTATTTATTCAATTCTAGGAAGTTACCACCACAACCCCATCGCCTGTCGTGGAAGAGCTAACAACACCGCCGACTGAAGACAAGTTGTCCCTGCCAGAACCCATTGTTCCGTCGACTACGGTTTGTTACAGTCTGTCGTATCTAAAGCGTTTTTTTTTCTCAGGAAGCTCCCGTAGTTCTCGAGACTCACACAAATCACCATCATCATGTAAATGCGCATGTCCGCCCTCCAACTTCAGAGGAGGTTTGTTTAAAATAAACAATTACAACCATGTGCTACTTTATTCAAGGTTACAACTACTCCAGTGCCCATAGTTGAAGAACCTTCACCGTTCGTTCCTGAAGATCCAAAGCCAACAATTGCGGAAGAAGTGGGATTTTTGTCAATTATAAAAAAATGTTTGCACAAATCTATTGCAACTGCGATTTATGCGCACACAGCGTACCCGTGATGTACATATTTTGTTGTGCATGCTAGCTTACTAGTATTATGTGCACTCATGTCGCACGTGAACTGTTATTGATCGAAAGCTACTCACTTGCAATTGAATAGATATTGACAATTTGCGATTTTCTTCTTCTTTGGAACTAACAAATTTCTTACTCTTAGGCTAATAACAATTAGCCATTATTTTTTTCTGCTTCTCAGTTTTCCAATACATTTTGCTTGAGGGCTTCTGCCACAGCGACGACTGCGAAAACTTGCGAATTCACGCCCCATCGGCTGTTGAAGACTCTCAGAGTACTCCTGTTTATGTGCGTGACGTCAATTTAATGTTTTTTTTAACAATTATTATTTACTTTTTAGATTAGTACTACTGTGCCTACTCCAGTAAGTACAGAAGATCCCTTCAAAGCAGCTCCGTTTGATGACAATTTTCCTCCAACGGATGCCAGTGATTTCATGGAACAACTACCATATACTGGACGTGCCCCAGGTATTGATGTTTCTCAGCGTCCGTGCGAAAGAATCTATTGTGCCCGTGGGATAATGCTGACGCCTAGACAATGTAATAAGTTCTTGCACTCAGCAGAACCGGAACTTAATCGAACTATTTCCTGTGGCGCAGTCAGATTACTTCAAAGGTCTATTTGAAGGACTGCTCAGTCCAGAAACTAGTTTAAATTTTCTGGATCTGGGCGGTCTGCCGCTGCTTTACTGTTCTATTACGAGAAACTTTTTTTTTGTTCATAGCATTGCAACTGTTCTTTTCAGCAAAGCCTTCGATGATCAGCGGTGTTCTCACGTCCATCGCCAATTTTGCTCGTTCTGTATTCCCATTGGGTGATCTGAGTGATGCTGGTGCGTCCCAATGATTCAGATATTCATTAACATTAATTTTATAGGCGTTGGTTTGTTCCTCAATGTTTCATTTGTCCTTTCTATGCTGGTAGTCTATTTAATTGGCAAACTTATTTCGGATGGTGATGATTCTCACAGAGATTCCAGGTTTTATAAAACATAGTATGAATATATTGTTCTGCATCAGGCTTGCATTTGATCTGACCACAAAATGCAAACAACTACAAGAGGAATTGAACCAGAAGAATGCCGAGCTACAAAGGTGCTACGAAGTCGTTTCATTTTAACTTCATTGTTTATCTAGACTGAATGCTGGTAGAGGTCAAGCTGATGCCCAGGAAAACAATAATCTGCGCAATGAGCTATCCACTGCTAGACATGAACTACAGCAATATGCTACAAGGTGTTCATTTTTGTTTTTTCGCAACACCTATTATTTTTAGATTGGAGCAGGCAAATTCTGATCTTCAGCGTGAACAGAAGGATCGCGAGGCCTACGAAAGTACTCAAACAATTGTTCGGGAGAAGGTTTGTACATTTTTAGTTACTCGTCATTATTATTTTTTGCAGATGAACGAAGCAGAGATGCGGGCCAAGGATGCCGAACGAAAGCTAGAAGAATATCAGCTCAATATTGACACGATAAAGAAGGAACTAGATTCTACGAAGTCTGCTCTTAATCGTTTCGAAGCTGATTTGAAAAGTGAGCTTCCATTCGTGCATATATATTATTTGGTTTTTCAGATGAGCGAAAGAAGACAGAAAAACACGAAGCTTTGGAAATTGAGCTCAAGGAAACTAACAACAAGCTACAAGAAGATGTGACTGAGAAGGACCGAACAATCGTTGATTTAGAAGACAAGATCGGAAAATTAACGGGAGAACTGGATCAATTGTCAAAGATGATGATTGAGTCCCATATACCGTTAATGTCCCAAACTTCTGATGTGGTAAAACCGCAAGAGGAGTCGAACGGTACTAATCTTTCTTTTTATATTTCATGATTATCGTTTTCCAGGTGGATCTAGCGGATGGTCTGACTTTGGAGACGACGTAACAGAAGAAGCTACCCCAGATGACAAGAAAAAAACAGTTGTCGCTGCAGATGCCGTCGATATTCGAGAGCTAGCCAAAGCCCGCGTTCACATCTCCCAATTGGAGACCGATTTCGCAAAAGCAAAGTAATCGATTTCCATAAAGCAATCTAAAATTATTTTATCAGAGATCAATTGGCACGCGAAGTCGAGGATAACAAGCGACTAACTGCATCCATTGAAATAATCAAGGCTGAGCTTTCTAAGAAGACGAAAGAATGCGAGGAGACGAATATTGCACTACGGAAAGCTTTTGAAAAAAGCGAACAAAGAACCACTGAAAATGAAAAGGTGAGTATTGCTCTTATTTTGGTGTATATTTGCATTTCAGTCACTCAGTTCGTTGCACGAAGAGATCAAGTCATTAAATAGGGATACAAAGAAACTAATGGATGAGATTGCCAGTTTGAAAGACCAGCTTTCTGCAGCAAAGGAAGAAAGAAGAAACAAAGAAGATAGAATAAAAGAGGCTTGTCGTTATTAACAGTGACTTTTTTACAAGAATTTTTAGGTGGAAAGTGAGTTGAAACACGAACGCGCAAGAGCTGAAAAATTGGACGCTAGTAATTACCATAATGTTCGTGAACTCAAGAAGCTACAAGAGCAAGCAAAACTTCAGGTACTACTTTTTTATTTACAAAATTTAATAATTCTATTTTTCTACAGGCCCTGCAGCAACCCAACCTTACCTCCTACGATCCTCTCAATATATCATCCAGTTCAGCTGAGAGAACAGGGGCTCCTTCAAGAGGTCCTCCCCAAATGCCAGAAATACAATCAATTTGGGAGGATACATCTGTGCCATCGTTTGGCAGGAGGTAGAATACCAGGGTTTCTTATATCAATGTAATTCTCAAAATTTAGAACTATGTCACCACTCTCACCTGACGAGGATATCTTCTCCGGTCCTGGAATTACACCAATTGTCAAATCGAAATCACGCACTAGCAGAAAGTCGGATCGTGTTCACCGTGAACCTTCTCCAAGTGATGCAGAGAAACGAAAGGAAAGGAAGGTAAACATTTAAGATGTTTCATTACCGTTGGATCCCGATATTTGAGGGATCTATTTATACGGTTTTGATACCATAGTTGGAATACCCAGTTCAAATATAAGGAGGACCCCTAATTTTTCTCGATTTCTATAGGTCGAAGAAATTTTTAAATACTGATGGCTTATAAAGCCCAAAATAGCGAGTCCATCACCGGGAAAAGTCAAAACAGGTGGAACATAACTAATTTTTACGTTGACATTTATCAGGGAGGACCCTGTAATTATGACCATAAAAGTTGCTCGATGTGGATTTTACTCATGTTTGATACAGATCCAAGTTCAGTTGTAGCTGCAATTTGTTATTTTATTTATCGACTAAAAGTTTTGATCAGTTTTTTTTGTAAACAATTTATATGCTCACATGTTCAGGATAACGTGGCTCGTAGACGTTCCAGAAGTCATGGTCGGCAACAATATATGGGTGAAATGGGAGCGATGCCGCCTTACATGCCTGGAGGTCCGGGATATCCTATGTATGATAATTTTCCGTACGATCAGATGATGATGGGACAAAGGTATTTTTGTTTGTTGGGTTGAATCATTTGTTTTTTTGTAGCCTCGAACAAGCCAGAAGACTCAGTCGTAGCGGACCTCAGTTAAACTACTATTCTTCCGGTGGTTCGAATGGAGGAAGAAGTCCACCACCAGAGATGCCTCTAATCAGTGCTGTTCCTCCACCAGGTGCCCAACGACCAAGGAGTAAGAAAATGGGAGGTATGTAGATCTAAACTTTTTAATTTCTTACCGAAACTATTTTAGAAATGCCCTCAAACTTCAAGATGTGATAGGAAATTTGCGCTATTTTCGACCTAGTGATTTTTTGGTCTTGTCAGACCTGTTCAATTAAGGGTGGTTTGTGATTAGTTTTTATCTTAACTTATTCTTTCTCTTTTAAATTTGTTATCACTGTAGCTGCTGATTAATTCATTTTGACTTAATCTATCTGATGCTAAACTGGTTACTGTTATATATTATATTAGTACTTCTTTCATTTTTCTGTTCATATGTCATTAAATAATTTATTTGTATTTCTTGTTTCAAATGCGTATTTATGCAGAATAAGACAGTTTCTTCTGTTATTGAATCGAATTTCTCTATATGGCACATAGCGGCGGTTTAGAAATGTCGGGCCATATTTGACAATGAGTTTTTTTTTTCGTTTCGCACACACGGGAACTTTTGCTGCAAAGTACGTGGAATGCTGTGTATCCGCTGTTATCACTTCTTGCATTGTCCTACAAAACTGCCTCTAACAACAATTTAAAAATTTGAATTTTTGAATAGCTTTCTTAAAGAAACTTAGAGTGAGATATTTATTTGTCGCTTGTAGGGAAGTTACAATGTATGGTAAAGGCGATATACGACTAGTCTACATTCAAAAGCTCGCAATTTTTGTTATTTATATAACTTTGTATATATATATATATATATATATATATGTATAATAATTGAACCAACATGATTAAAGGCAGGATAATAGCACAGAAAGTAAAGAGTCTATTTTGTATAAGTTTCAGAATACATGATGATAATTCTAAGCAGTAATATGCAATCGACGACGTATAATGTAATTTAGCGAACATAATAGCAATATGGTTGTTATTGATTAGATGGTACGAATGCTTATGGATAGATGTGTATATTTTTATCCGAATGTCTTTCTGAGTATCTGGATACTGCGCATACTGCTAGTCTCACTTCTGGGACTGTCTCTTGCAGTATCACGATGTGTATCAACACCTCCTCCGTTACGTAGAATACCAGTGGTTGTGGAGGCAGGCGAGTCGACACGGTATCCTGCAAAATAGTCAACTTATAAGTTGGACTGAATGAGTTGTTACGGGGGGCCGGCCTTTCTAAGTTTTCAATTTCTTCGTTTGGGCAGGGGCAATTTTACTAGGCCATATTCTCAATAATTCAGCTTTTGGAATCGTTGCCTTTGTGAAATGATTTGTTGATAATACTACTGGGATTTTGCCAAACCGGAATGTGACCATATGAGTTCTGTTTTTGCGGATACGAAACAAAATATGGAAACTTGGAATGATGTTTGGTTCTTTTTCGGATTTCCCAGCTCAGATATAGTTTTTCACCGTCGTAAACTTTCTGCAGTATTAGGATTCAAGGTATTTTAGACAAATTCTGTTAGATGCTCACCGTTTCTGCTCTCAGTTGTGCTGTATCCGCTGTTATGCTCACGTCCTCTTGATTCACTCCTTGTAGGTATTATAACTTCATTTGCACCTCCGATACGCGTAGTCTCGCTTCTACTGGCTAAAGTTAATGAATTAATGAGTATGGTTAAAGACTGTGGAGTAGTTAGTCTTATGGTTAGTTGGGTATTGTTGGAAGCTACTCTGGATTTCGTGGATGCGAAATGATCAGTAGTATGTAGTAGTATGTGACTAGCTTTCAAAGGGCCAAGTCTTTAAATTCTTAGTGAAGTTGAGTATCAATTAGGCTACTACTATCATCACCAAGCTATAGTCGACAGACGAATCGCTTGCAGCTAAAGGTATATTTATTGTATTGCGAGCGCACGATTTGGTCGGTTTCTTGTACATTTTTTTGTGTTTCCGCGCTCCGTAATTCTAAATAATTCTACGGTACACCCTTGCAAACGATTCATCCGTCGACTATAGAAACCCCTTCCGAAGGCGAGCGGCTGCTCGATTTTGTAGATATGAGAGGTTCAGTTACTGTGTTTATGTATAATGCAAACGGAACTCTATTTTGATAGTTGACAGCTTCATAAAACTGCTTCGCACGAACTTTTAGAAATGTTGAGTATTTTTGTATAAACTTTTTTGATTTCTTTCTATATCCTTGATTGTTTACCATTTCTCTCAGTAGTACTGTATCCGTTGGTGAATTCTCGGCCTCTGGATTCACTCCTTGTAGGTATAATAACCTCATTTGCACCTCCAATACGGGACTCACTACGGCTGGCGGATTCACGATAGTCAGCTCCTCGCGAGTGGGAACGAAGACCGCCTAAATAGAGATGTAAAAGTAAATGTTTTACAATTATCAGTTTAGCAACCTCGATGTTAAAATTCTCTATAGCGTCGTTTAGTGAAGAAGTTGTTAGTAGAGCAGTATTATTAGATTTTAAGAGAGTTAAAGGTTTGAAGGGGGTAAACTATGCTAGGTTATAAGGATCCAGTAGTTCCGGAATTGTCTGACATGGTCGAAAGTTCCATATCAGAAGCTTCTGGGGGGAGTGACCCGGTGTAACCCCGATAGGTAACTATTCTTAATGAAGAGCCCATCTCTAGATGTGGTGCTTCCAGGGAACATAACTGCCAAAAACGGTAATACACTCCATGGTAAGACCTAGATTTCCAGAGCGGTATCACGAGCGGGGCGCAGTGTTATATTAAATGAATGTAAAATCGGTAGACGTGATGGGTTTTCTCCAAAAATACATTCATTTTTTATGACCCGGCGCCCCACTTGTGATACCGCGCTGGAAACTTGAGATGGAGTTTAAAAACGGAACAGTTCAAAATAGTTCTAATTTTGACGGTTTTGTTTATTGGAAGTCCCCTGGATGTGGACACCACATATAATTCATTACGTTCATGCATTTGTGCGCGGCAGTAAGGAATTGGGGGGGGGGGGGGGTTCGCAAACTTAGGCGG